>NDFG01000032.1:1000625-1027776 GCA_002167245.1 Sporophila hypoxantha
GCTTCCCCCAGCATGAGGGGTTTGCAGGTGAGGGGAAATCCATGCCAAAACCTGGATTTCTTGGATTTCATCCCATAAAAAGCTGGAATCCTGCCTCTGCTTAAAGCTTCCTGCTTTGCAGAGGGGATTTGGTTTATCCAGCAGCATCTCCTTGCTCCTCTCCATCCTCTTCCTCCTCCCGTGGTGGCTCTGCAGGGCTGGGATTCCATTAAATGGGAGGATTTCAGCTGGGATCTCACCTCTGCTGCAGAAATCCCCCCCTAACCAAGCACCTGGCATCCTCCCACACCACAATTAATCTCATGGATTAATTACTTTTTGCTTCTCCTTAACTAGCATGAAAAACTGGGAAAAGCAGGCAAGACCCTGGAGCCAGYCCTGCCTGGGGCTTAGCTTTGCTCAGGACTATTTTTTTTAGAAATATTTTTGTGTGTTTTTATTGTTTGTTTGGTTTTGTGTTGTGGTTTTTGTTTGTTTGGTTTTTGGTTTTTTGTTTGGTTTTTTTTAACTGATTTTTTTGGATCTCTGAGAGCAAAAAGAATATTTTAGTGAGTGTGTGCAGGCATCATCCCTCACAGCTTTGAGGGTGGGAAACACCACCCAAACCCCAGGAAAGAAATTCTCTGTGGCTTGGGAGAGCAGAAATCCCTCTGGAATTCTGTCCTGAGTTTATGGCTCCGTGTCTGCAGCACCAGAGTGATCCCAGGGGCTGCAAAAATGCTGTGATTCCTTGGGTTTGACACAAACTCCGTGCCCAGCTCTGTCACCCCCTGCTGGAATCGGGCTCGTGATGGATTTTGGGTGGATGTGGGAGATTCCTGGGTTTTTGGGGTGGTTTGGGTTGGATTTGAGTGGTTGGAATGGGGAGGGGCTGGCACAGAATTCCCCTAAAAGTGTCCAAGGCCAGTTTGGAGCAGCCTGGGACAGGGGAAGTGTCCCTGCCATGGCAGGGCTGGGATAAAATGGGATTTAAAGGGATTTAAAGGGATTTAAAATCCCTTCCAGCCCCAGCCAGTCTGGAATTCCCTGATTCCATTCTGCCCCAGAGCTTGGCCACGCTCCCTGCTGCCCCCACACCAGCCCTGATGTGCCTTTGGAACTGAACATTTATAAATTTCCAATTCATCTCTTTGCAGCTGAGGGGAAAAAAACATTTTTAAGGGATCATTTTTAAGGGATTCTTTTTGCTTGCAGAGGGATTGTCCCAAAAATACTGGGACAAAAATAGTGGGAAAGGTGGTGAAAAGGATGGAGTGATGCCTCCCTTCCCAAAGGGCCTGCTCAGAGTGTGAATATCCACACAAAACACACCCAAAATTCCCTTTTCTGGCTGAGAACYGATCAAAGTCTGGCTGAAAACTCAGTTTTTGGGGTGAGGAGGGAAGAACTGACAGCCAAACTTTGAATCTGTGATTGCAGAGCAGCAGGTTTAGCTCATCCCTGCCATTCCAGGTTTGCAAACAGACTTCAGAGAGATGAAGGGACTCTCCCAGTTGGGAGATTTCTGCCCTAAAAGGGTTCCCCTCTCCTTCTGGGGGGACTGCAGCTCCCAAAGCCCCACAGAGCACCTGCAGCRTGGCCAAACTGGGATCCCCCTTTCCCCAAACCCCAACCTGGGGGTCCAAACCTCAAATCTGTGCCTTGAGYGCCAGAAAAGGGAATAAAAGACAAAAAAAATTAAAAGAACCATAATTTCCTGGGTGTTTTTCTCATCCCCATCCATAATCTGCTGGCTGATTTCTCCTCCAGGGCTGAGTGGATGGGCTGGGGTTGGGATGGGAAGGGCTCTGAGCATCAAGAAGGGATAAAAGGGGCTGGTTTGGGGCTCTGAAATGGGATTTTGAGGACCTGAACTGGCTGGTGATTAAAGCTGAGGGAACTTTTATCAGATAAATAGGTGAGCACACATCCAGGTGTGCGTTTTTCCTCCCAGGCACATTCCAAGGATGGGCAAAATCTCAGGAAATGAATCCTGGGGTGACTTTCTTTGCTCCCAGCCTGGACAGAGCTGTCCAAAGTGTCCTGCCCTCACCAGGTAACTTAAATTCCTTTATAATAAATCCAAATTCCAGGCTTTTTTTTGGCTTTGATGAGTGGATTTTCCTCTCTGCAGAGGCAGAGCAAACCCAGTAAATAAAAGTCCGTGGCAGCAGGAGCTGGATGGCTGCAACTGGAAAGGTCTTGGAGCGTCTGGAGGGAAGGGAATGGATTGATTTATGATTTTAACAAGCCTGGCTGGGCAGGGAGTCGTGCCTAGATGGTTTTAAAGGCAGCAGGAGATATTAATCAAAATTAAAGCTGCTCTAAGCCGCTCTCCGAGCCACTGGGCTGGGTCCTGCCTAATTAATTCCAGGCCTAAAGCAGGGCCAGGGAAAGGACAGGCTGGAGGGAGGGGCTGGGGTTGAGCAGAGGCTGGAACAAGGGGGGTGATGAGGAATAAATACCTGGGATCACTTGGAGGGGCTGGGCTCCCCTGGGGTCAGTGGGGATGGTGGATGGGAACACGGCGTGAGGAGCCAGTGACATTTCTGGAGCTGCAGCTGCAATCCTGCCCTGCCAARGGTCAGCTGGGCTTGGACTGGGAACTGCAGCTCTGGAAAATTCACTGAATTCACAGAATGACCAGGTTGGGAGAGACCTTCAGGATCATGGAGTCCAACCCAGCCCCAGCAGCTCAGCTCAGCCCTGGCACCCAGTGCCACATCCAGGCTTTGTTAAACACACCCAGGGATAGGGATTCCAGTTCCCTGGCAGCCATTCCAGAACTTTATCACTCTTTCTGAGAAAAACCATGAAAAAATGATGGTTTGGGGCACCAGTCTGGCTTTTCAGCCTGGACTGAGCGGTAAAGGCCCAGCTGCCTCACCTCATTCCTCATTCCTCATTCCTCATTCAGGAATTGTCATTCTGAGGGAAAGCTCCCTGAAAAGGCTGAGCAGGGGGTGCTGATGGGGTTTCCCCCACCTGGGTGAGGTCASAGAGCAGTTTTCTTTGGAAAAGGCTCCAAGATCATGGAGTCCAAGCTGTGAGTGATCCCACCTTGGTTTTCAGGGCACGAGGGATCTCTGGCTGCTCCTGGGAGGGGCACTCACAGAGCAGCGAGGCCAAACCCACCTCTCAGGCCTGGATTTGGGATGGTGCAGGAATTCCGGGAGGTTTTTATGCAAATCTCCACGTCTTTCCTTATGGAATACATATTTTCCGTATGGAAAATGTGAGGAGGGGCTGAGGGAGCTGGGAAGGGGCGGGACAATCCCTGAGGGAGCCGGGAAGGGGCCGGAGAATCCCTGAGGAGCTGGGAAGGCCGGAGAATCCCTGAGGAGCTGGGAAGGGGCCGGAGAATCCCTGAGGAGCTGGGAAGGGCTGGAGAATCCCTGAGGAGCTGGGAAGGGGCTGCAGAATCCCTGAGGAGCTGGGAAGGGGCTGGAGAATCCTGAGGAGCTGGGAAGGGGCTGCAGAATCCCTGAGGAGCTGGGAAGGGGCTGCAGAATCCTGAGGAGCTGGGAAGGGGCTGGAGAATCCCTGAGGGAGCTGGGAGGGGCTGCAGAACCCTGAGGAGCTGGGAAGGGCTGAGAGAATCCCTGAGGAGCTGGGAAGGGGCTGCAGAATCCCTGAGGAGCTGGAAGGGCTGCAGAAACCCTGGGGGCTGGGAAGGGGGCTGCAGAATCCCTGAGGAGCTGGGAAGGCTGCAGAATCCCTGAGGAGCTGGGAAGGGCTGCAGAATCCCTTGAGGACTGGAAGGGCTCACCTGGAGCAAGGAGGCTCAGGGCCTTTGTGGCTTCTGCACAGCTCCTGCCAGGAGGGGACACTTGGCTGAGCAGAGGACAGGGACATTTAAAGGACATTCTGGTGCTGTGGCATTTCCAGGGGCCCCCATGGCAGGAAGGAAWTGATGAATCTGACTCCAYGTTCTCAGAAGGTTAATTTATTATTTTAYGAYCTRTATTRTATTAAAGAATGCTATACTAAACTATACTAAAGAATAGAGGAAGGATACAGACAGAAGGCTAAAAAGATAATAATGAAAAATTYGTGACTCTCTCCAGWGCCTTGGCACAGCTGGCTARCACACCCTTTGCCTCCTTGGTTAKCCAGTAAGGCTGGCTCRGCAATTCTTTTCTTCTAGATCAAAACYTGCTTTCATTTCTATTCCTTCAGATTCTACATTCAAAAATCTTCCTGCCAAGCACACAAATATCTGTGAGACCTTCYKGTCAAACTTTCACCCTTCCCAACAACCTCCCACTGTCCCAGGTGGCTCCAAGCCCCATTTCCTGCTCTCCTGAGTGTAAAATTCCCAGCTTTTCCTGCTTGTGAGGTTTATCCATCCCTCTCCAGCTGCTCCAGAGAGCAGCAGGAACATCTGGATGARCCCAGCCCACAGTTCTGCCACGGGAAGGGTTTAAATCCTGATTTCCCTTCTTGTAGGACCAGCTGCTTTTCTCTCCTTATTTCAGCGTTTCCTTGGATTGCAGCCATTTCATCCAAACTGCTGCTGCTGGAGCAGGAATATCCAACAATTTGCTGGGAAATAGCTCTCATCTAGATGTGTATAAGATGCTGCTGCTGGAGCAGGAATATCCAACAATTTGCTGGGAAATAGCTCTGCCTTGAAAGGTTCCAGCTCAGCAGACAGGTGGGGAATTGTTGGGATTGTTCAGAGCTGGTTTTGATGCTTTGGCAGCGTTTCAGTGGATTTAATTCACCCACCACAGCAGAAAAAGAGTTTCTTCCTTTATTTCTCTCTTTTAAAATCCAATATTTAAATGCYCTTTTCTCCCCAGACATGAATTTGCTCACAAAATGCTTGTTCTGTTCCCAGAATTTAAAACATTTTATTGGAATGATCCACAGAGTGAGGGGATGCTATATCCAGGGAGGGGAAGGGTGGTGGGAATAAATCAGGATGTCATGGATAGGGCTTGGCATAAATAATGTGGAGTGGAGGGTGGAGAAAATGTGGCTGGGGCTGGGATAAAGTCAATTTTCACTCCAAAGCTGGTGTGGGGATCTCAATTTGTAGGAAAGGGGGGATGACATGGTGTCCTCACATCTGGGCACCACTGTGTTGAGTTTTTATCTTCTTTTTGYCAGGGTTGGGACTAAATGTGCAAGATGGTATTTTGTGTTTGSACTTAGATGTTTATTAGTTTTTAATCTATGTTACAGTCTCACAAACCCTGAGTTCTACAGCACTTCCTTTTAATAAACTAAATAATGGAGCTGTATTTATTTCTACAAGGCTTTTAAAGGATAAACTGTCCAATTAAGAAATGACACCTCWATTATTTTCACTTTTAACCCAATAACCAACCACCCATGSCTGCAATGGGRACTTTTTTATCCAATTACACAAAACCACCCAARCCCATGGAGAAGAGGGTGAAGAAGAAGGAGCAGCCACCCTAAAACCTCCATCCTGTTTTATATATATTASTGTATTYTAAAACCTTAAACTCTGAGTTTCCCACCCTGTGATATCRCACACYTCTRTTCAAACYCCACACCCACAATCCCAGTTCYRTCATTCCATTTTGGAAGCTTCTCCAYRGCCTCAGGTCAATGCAGTGTYCTCYTGGGGGTCAGAGCCTGKCAGCACAGAAAGTCTGAAATTCTCWGCAATTCTCAGGGTTCCAACATTATTTGKCTTTTCCTTTCCCTATTAAAGCATCTTCACCTCCCACTTTTCCCCTTCCCGACTTTCTCCCCCATCCCATGGGATTGTGAGGGGCCGTGCCTGGGGTGAAAACTGTCACTGTCACATTTTCTGGAAAAACCCCTTCGCCCAGGATCCTTCTCCTGGGAAGCTGAGAAGCCTCAGAGAAAAAGGAAAACAATAATTATCTGATCTGCTTCTCCTGTGTTTTGCTGCTGTGGAATGTGTTTGGAGATTGTTTACCCACAGGTGATTGTCTCATTGGATTTCTGAGAATTGTTTTGACTTAATGACCAATCAGAGCAAAGTTGTGTAGAGGCTTTGGAGAGAGTCAGGAGTTTTCATTATTATCTTTTGTGCCTTCTGTAAGTATCCTTTCTAACTATAACTAACTATACTAACTGTTCTTTAGTATAGTTAGTTATCACTACCCAGGAAATTCCTCTGGCTGCCCTGGAGGGCTCCAGCCCCTGCCTGAGGGCTCAGAGACCCTGGCACAGAGCCCAAGACCCCTGTGCCTTTGATTTAGCCCTTGGAAAAAACAATTACCAACTTTATATGAAGAATTACAAGTCAAGAGAGTTTAAGTAGAATAATGGTTAGTTTGTCACAGGGTGGAAAATGGATTTTTGGGGTTTTTAGAATGGGGGCTTGGGGTCCCAAGATGGAGGAATTTGGGTGTGTCTTGTCCTTTTTCCTTCTTCTTCTTGGCCTCCATCTTCTGCTGTGATGGTGGCACTTCTGGACTGGTTTAAGGTAGAAACTCACTGTCTAATATAGGTATTGGGTAGTTATGGTAAATAATGTACATGTAGTTTTTTAGTATAAAAAGACAACACCACCTCTGAGGCGGGCAGTGTGCCATGAACCCGACCTGCCAGACAGACCTCAGCAGGTCAGAGAAAAAAATTTATAGATAAGWAACAATAAAAAACCTTGAGAACAAAAACAGAAGAGTTCTGAGTCCTTCTTCAACTGTTGGTCTGGGAAAAGAGACTTGTACACATCTCAGAGTCACTGTGAGCAGCAGAAGTCCCGACAGTTAGTACAGTATTCTTTAATATAATATAGATCATAAAATAATAAATCARCCTTCTGAGAACATGGAGTCAGATTCATCATTCCTTCCTTCCTGCCACGGGGCACCCCACAAATAGAACAGAAAACCCAGCTGGGTTGGCRCCTCTGGGTGCTGAACCCCGCAGGGACCATGGAAATGGCAGCAGGAAATGGGGAATGCTCCTGCYCAAGGGTTCTTTGGTGTTGTTGTCCTTGTTAGCGACCAAGGGATGGGGTTGTTTTTAAGTTAAGGATTRTTTATTACTTAGATAAACATTATTCTCAGAGATCATGAGATTTTAGGGAAGGATTTGGTTRCAGTTTAAGGATATAAGGGATCGGTAGATGGAGCTCTTTGTTCACACTTCCCGGGATCTCCAGCCCAGCGGGATGMGATTCCCGGCCTCTGGAAAGATCCCGTGTCCTGGGAGCCTTTCGTTCCCCAAGGATTCCCTCTTGGAATGGCATTTMAGGAATAATCCAGACTGGAGGGTGTTTTTTCCCAGCTGGATAAAGTTCCAGAACRGATCCCAAGAAAGGCTGCAGAGGATTTTAACGAGTTGAAGAAACTTTTCTGGGAGATGCTGAGCCCTCCCTGCTGCTGGATCCATGTGGTTTGGAGCTGCACCTGGATTTTCCAGGGATGAGTGAGGGGCTGGAGCTCCCCATGGAAAAGTTTCCTGTGGAAATTCAAGTTTTTTCCTTGGCTTTCCCTGCTTCCAGCACAGGGAGGACGTGGAGCTGCTGGAACAGCAGGATCTGAGGGATGGAGCAGGGAAGCCTTCCCAGGGAAGGCTGGGAAATTTGGGAATGTTCACCTGGAGAGAAGCTTTGGAATGGCCKGAAGGAGCTCCAGGAAAGATGGGGAGAGAGGATTTGCAGGGATGGAGGGACAGGACAAGGAGGAATGGATTCAATCTGACAGAGAAGGGGTTTAGGTGGGATATTGGGAAAGAATTCCTCCCTGTGAGGGTGGCAGACCCTGGAATGGAATTCCCAGAGCAGCTGTGGCTGCCCCTGGATCCCTGGAAGTGYCCAAAGCCAGGYTGGACAGGGCTGGGAGCAGCCTGGGGCAGTGGGAGGTGGAACTGGCCGAGCTTTAAGGTCTCTTCCAACCCATCCCAGTCTGGAATTCCATGATTTTCCAAGCAGATTTTTTACTCCACACTGGCAATTCTGGGAAAAGACCAAAAATCCATTTTCCACCTCTGTTCCACCARCGTTTCTCCCTCTTTCTCAGCTCACTCCCAAACCATGTCACCCCACTGAAGCTGTTTGGGGTTTTKCTCTGGGGCACAGCCACAGATCTCTGCCTGATCCGTATTTTAGCAGCCCTTGGAAAAAAGCTGGATGCTGCTAATTCCATATTATGGGATGAWGATGAACTCCTGTGAGTTAATGGTCCCACTGAAATCCTCACCACTGAGTGCTAACCTGGGAGCTGAGCCATAAAATCCAATCCACGTTAAAAATCAGTGATCTGTGCTCTCAAAAAGCCACATTTTGTGTGATAAATAGGGGAAAAAGGGCTTCAAAAGACCCCACAGGAGCACATTTATGGTGTGGGAAATGCTTTTATAGGACAAGGTTTCAGGGCTGGGTGGATTTTAAAGGTGCTGCTCTTTAGTTCCAGGCCTTGCACGTGTTTAAGAGAARCTGGAATATTTTGGCTGATTTTCCAAGTGCTTCCCCAGGTCTGGCAGATTCTAAACCTGTTTGTTTTGTTTTAGGCTTGGATTTTTTTCTCCAGCAAATAATCTGGGGTTGGTCACTGATCCTTGGGATTAAGCTCCAACCTGGTTTTCTGTGATCCTAATTAAATGTCTTGAATATTTTTAAAGGTTTTTAGAGGTTTTGTCCCCACATCAATGATGAACAGGAGAGATGGAAAATCCCTCATCCCAGTGGGAACTGTCCCTAACCCTGGCTGTAGGGTTGGAATAAACCCCTTKAAAGTCCCTYCCAACCCAARCTATTTTTCCATTCCAACATCCTGAAAAACTCAGAGCCCTTTTAGCAGAACTGAGCTCCCTGTTCTGCCCCCTGGGGAGATCCCAGTGAGTTCAGGGATGTGTTTGAGGCTGGTGGTGTGGGGGATTTCTGGCTGTCCCTGTGGATTTACCTGTGGATATACCATGGATGTCCCTTTTTTGTATTGCACAGAACGCCTTCCCAAGCGATCATTTCCTCCTGCTTTCCCTCTTTCCCCTCTTTTGCTACAAAAYCCCATAAACTCCAACCCATTCCCTGTTTTTAAAAAGTCCTGAACCTCCTTGAATCCCAGGATTGGGTTTTTTTAATTCTTGTTTAAAAACCCGTGTTCATTCCCTGCTTTTTTCCTCCTCAAATCCCTTYCCTGGGCTTGTTTTCCTTGAGCCAGGGATCTGGTGGTGCTTTGCCCACTCCTGGTTAAATTACTGAGTGACATTTACTGCATTTGCATCCTTAATTATTACCCTTTATGCTAATTAGGCTTCCTCTGGCTGTCACTCGTCAGAGCTCCAGCCAGAGCTGGAGCAAAATGTCTGTTACAAAGATAGATGGGATGCAACCAAAATACTCCAATGAATATTCATCCTTTCCCATTTTGGAGCCCTTCCTTGCTGGTTCCATTTGCACTTTTGGGCTTGGACAGCTCTGTTTGTGGGCAGGGCTGTCAGGCAAAACACRACCTCTGGCAGAAGGGGATTAATTTTATTTTTGGGGGAGGGGTTGTTCTCACAGCCAGGAGCAAAAAAAAAATTATGGAATTTGCTCCAAGAGGCACCACTGGAGATGGGGATGGGATGTTCTCCTGGAAATGTGCATGGATGGAAATGTTCTTGGAGGAATAAAGGGGTTTTTACTGCAGCTCTGGGGCTGAGCCTTTTGTTTTCTTAATCCCATATCCCAAATGTGTTTGGATAAATGCCTCGTGCCTCAGTCACCTGGATAATGGAAGGTGTCCCTGCCCATAGAATGAGATGGGTTTTAAGGTCCTTTCCAACCCAAACCATTGGTGTGGGATTTATTGTTGCTTCATTGCTGGACACAGAGACCCTTCAGGGCCAGATTAATTCCTGTAAATATACAGGATGGCTCCCAAAACCTGTCCCTGATTGTCTGTGAGGAATGGTCTAGGAAAAAATTCTGGATATGATTAATGATTAATTAATCTGTGTGCATCCAGGTATTCCAGGCCTGGCTCTGTCTGGCGGGATGTGCTACAGAATCTCCTCCTGAACAGTTACTAAAACCAGAATTGGGCATTTTATAAAAAACAGTTAATTAAAAATATTCCTTCTTTTAACAAGAATTAAAGCTGCTATTAAACTCGATGAGCCTGCACTGTTACCCCCTAAGAGCAAGAGGCTGGATGGAATTCCAGAATAAAGCAGGGATTGATTCAAAACATCTCCTCCATGGATCCACCTGGGCACACAATAGCCAGCCAGGGCTGCACCCAAGATGAACCAAAATGGCCCCAAAATGCACGGGTCCGGGCACGGGTCTGCCCTGGGATCATTCTGCTCCATTTGCACCTTGCAGTTCATTGTCCCATCCAGCTTTAGCCCCTGCAGTCCACCCTGCTTGTTTTCTCTCTGCATCCCACGGTGGTTTGTGCTCTGGCTGAGATTTGGATCATTTGTCCTGGTGCCCAGCTGGAGCGGAATTGTTTTGTCTCCCTGCTCGTCACGAGCTCACCATCCCATAAATGAAGCCCAGACCCACACACTAAAGCAGCACAGAATGTGAAAATAGAAAAGCTACAAACCTGAAAGGATCACTGATGCACTTTATTCCCGTCTGACTCCTCGGACCCCTCAACCAGGGCGGCAGAAGAACGCAGTTTTACCTCACCCTAAATTCCCACTCATTCTCCTGTTTCCCAACCAGCTCCCATCTTCCAGGCACGCAGGCAAGGAGAATCACTGGGAATGGACAAATCCTACACCATGGACTGGCATAGAGGGAAGGGCCCACTTTGTGGATGGGGGAGGGAGCTGGATGTGAGGAGGGAATTTGGGACAGGTGGGACATGCTGCTGTTCTGGCCAGCGTGAATGCCTCAGTTCAGCTTCTATTCACATTCGTGCTGGCTTTAGTGTGGTCTGGCTCACATCAGAATGTTCTGATATCGTGCAGTTCTGGAGCTCTGTCACAGAGCAGGAGACAAAACAATTCCTGCTCCAGCGGGCACCAAGGACAAATGACCAAATCTCACCCAAAAGAGCACCAAACACCGGGGGCTGAAGAGAAAACAAGCAGGTGGACGGCAGGGGCTAAAGCTGGAATGGGAACAAGAACCTGCAAGCAAAATGGAGCAAACTGATCCCCAGGGACAGACCCCGGCCCGCCGTGCATTGGCCATTTGGTTCATTCTTGGGTGCAGCCTGTCTGGCTTCCTGGTCTGCCAAGGTGGATCCATGGAAGAGATGCTTGAATCAATCCCTCTTATTCGAACTCCATCCCAGCCTCACCCCCTCACCTGCACAAGGCATCAATTTCATTCCCGCAAATGTGGGTGGGTTGGCATGAGCTCGTCCAATACACCCGGATTTTTATGGTCACTCCAATATCTTCTATTCTCATTTTCCTTCTTCTTTTTTCCCCACTCCCCGTCTCTTCAAAGCCGGTATTTATTTTACCCGGAGCGAGCTCCTCATCAAACAAATCCAAGCCACGGATGCTATAATTAGCATTAGGAGATACTAATTTTTCTTCGGGCATAATTGGAAGGTTTCTCCCGTTTCAGGATAATCCTAAAACTATCCTATTTTACGGCTCATTTGCCAGAGGATGCCTGGGAAGCTCTCGCAGCTTTATCACCCCTTATCAATGGGTAAAGAGTGTCAGAGCGGGGGCGGGGGTGGGAAATCCCAWTTTTCCCAACTTCTGCTAATTGAGCATCCTTCCCTGAGCGTTTGGTGATAACGAGCTGCTAAAAGGGCTCTGAAAACCGCCCCAAAACCTCCCTGCAGGGGCTCAGGGTTTCCAGCTCTTCTTGCGGGGGCTGATTTKGGGCTGTTTGGGGCAGTTTTGGACGGGTGCTGTGGATACTCGGCTGATCCCACGGCGATTCCCAGCTCCAGGAGGGGGTTTAGCCCTTCCCGCAGCTKCTCTAATCCCATTAAATCCCATTAAATGCCCGCGGTGCCTTATCCTGAGGAGCTGCTAAATGGCTGGGYTCGTTTTCCTTTCCTAATGAGCCCAAATTAATCACACTGGATGGGTTCCTATTGAAGGGCGCCTTCATCGCTCCTCTTCCCCCTCACTGGCCTCCAAGGCAGGACAGGAGGGGCGGTTGGTGGCCAAAGCCCAGAAATGCTGGATCGGTAAGGTTCGGGAAGGGGCAGGAATTCACAGAATTCACAGAATTCACAAAATAATCACTGGGTTGGGAGAGACCTTTGAGATCATCGAGTCCAACCCAGCCCCAAACAGCTCAACTCAGCCCTGGCACCCAGTGCCACATCCAGGCTTTGTTAAACACACCCAGGGATGGGGACTGCACCACCTCCTTGGGCAGAACATTCCAGAACTTTATCACTCTTTCTGTAAAAAACTTCTTCCTGATATCCAACCTGTATTTCCCTTGGTGCAGGTTGAGACAGGGAGCTCCAGAAGAGGCTGAGGGAGCTGGGAAGGGGCTGGAGAATCCCTGAGGGAGCTGGGAAGGGGCAGGACAATCCCTGAGGGAGCTGGGAAGGGGCGGAGAATCCCTGAGGGAGCTGGGAAGGGGCGGGAGAATCCCTGAGGGAGCTGGGAAGGGGCGGGAGAATCCCTGAGGAGCTGGGAAGGGGCTGCAGAATCCTGCAGGGAGCCGGGAAGGGGCTGCAGATCCTGAGGAGCTGGAAGGGGACTCACCTGGGAGCAAGGAGGTCAGGGGCTTGTGGCTCTGCACAGCTCCTGCCAGGAGGGCACAGCCGGGGGGGGTCGGGCTCTGCTCCAGGAACAGGGACAGGAGCAGAGGGAACGGCCTCAGGCTGGGCCAGGGACGTTTGGATTGGAAATTGGGAACATTCTTCATGGAAAAGTTGCCCAGGGCGGTGGTGGAGTGATGCCCAGGTTAGCTTTTCTATTTTCACTTCTGTGCTGCTTTAGTGTGAGGGTCTGGGCTTCACATAATGGTTATGATGTGAGTTCTGAGCTTGTGCACAGAGCAGGGAGACAAAACATTCCTGCTCCCAGCTGGGCACCAAGGACAAATGACCCAAATCTCAGCCCAAGAGCACAAACACCGTGGGCTGGAGAGAGAAAACAAGCAGGGTGGGACGCAGGGGCTTAAAGCTGGATGGGACAATGAACTGCAAGGTGCAAATGGAGCAGAACTGATCCCAGGGACAGACCCCGTGCCCGCCGTGGCATTTTGGGGCCATTTTGGTTCATCTTGGGTGCAGCCCTGGCTGGGCTCTTGTGCTGCCCAAGGTGGACCCATGGAGGAGATGCTTTGAATCAATCCCTGCTTTATTCTAGCTCATCCACCTCTGCTCTAGCTCAGCCTGCACAAGGCATCAGAGTGCCCATCCCTGCAGGGATTTAAACTCTGTCCTGGATGTGGCATTGGGGACAGGGACAGGGGTGCCTTGGGGAATGGTTGGACTGTCCTGGAGGGTTTTTCCACCCCAGGGACTATCTGGATTCCCTTTGCTGGGATGAAGCAGCTGCCTGGGGCTCAGTCTGTGGGATTGGGGCAGAATCAGCTCTTGGGGCTCAGTTTGCTCGTGGAGCTCTTTCCTGGGGGTTTTGGCAGAGCTTTGACCCTCTGACTTCATCTAAAATGTTTTGCTGCCCTTTTAATGTTGCTGCACCACCACGGSTGAGTCCTGGTGTTGCATCCTGGCAATCCATTCCTGCATTTGGACCAAGGAATTTGCTCCTGGACCATCTCAAGATCCCCGTGCGCTCTGCTGTGCCCCAGCAGGGCCTGGAGGCTTCTGCAGGGGCTCTTTGCTGAAAACACCTCTGGCCTTGGAAATTTTTCTGGGAAAGAGATCTGAGTTGTTTAAACTTTTAATCCTTTTTTTTTTTCCTTGATGCTTTTCTTACTTCAGCAGAGATTTAGGAAGTGCTATGGCCTTGGCAAAGATCAATAGATACCCTGTTAAAGAAAGRCTCTAAATTTAGTGTTTGGATGATTTCAGGGGGAAAAACAGAGTTTGAAATATTTAATTTAGTATYGAGCTAAGCTTCATCATAAGAAGGGAGAAACCCTCTTCTCAAATGAGAGAGGAACCTTTTGTTTTTCTCCTGAAGCCTTTAATTAAAATTCTGAATAATTAGATTTGCCCTGTTTAGTGGGATACTGGAGCAGAGGCTGGGAAGCTCCAGCTCCAGTTCTCTGCTATTCCAAAAAACCCCAGCAGACACCTCTGTCTCTCCTATTGTTCCTTTCAAAGCTCCTCTAGGCTTTTCCCTCATTTTCCAGCCTGGCTGTGTTTGGGACCAGCTTATCCTGATATTTCTCCCTGGCTAACATTGTTTTTGAGCACAAAGAGTTGTTTTTCATCCCTCTCCTGGCTGCCTTTGCCAAGCACACGGAGAGGATCTGCTGGAGCAATCCTGTTTTACCTCTCTGGAAATAACGAAGCCAGAAACATTTTCTCCTTCTCGCTGGTTTAAATTTACAGAAGTGAACAATCATTTTTGCAGCCYCTGAGAGTGAAATGTGGGGGAGACAAACTGATCTTATTGACTTTTCCAGCTGGAGCAGCACAGGGAACATTACTTAGAGCTCCACCACGCTCAGCTCTAATCCCATGAGATGTCTTTGTTGATGCATAAGCTGTGACCTAAAATATTGACTTTATAAAGTAATTGAATCCCCGAATCATGTTTCAGATGAAAAGCACTTGACAAACGGCTCCAGGAAGGAGCTGAGCCCAAAGGCCTGAGTGTGGCTGGAATGGGATTTACTCCACCTGACTCTCCTTGGCCTGGCTGGAGCAGGCAGCYCTGCCCCAGGTCTGGGGGAATTGCAGGGCAAAAAGATGTTCTCTCTTTTTTGTTTTCATTTTTTACCTCACAGGAAGCAGGATAATAAATCCTTCAGGCCCTACAGAAGAGGTGGAAGCAGGGCAGTTTTGGAGGGGGAACATTTTGGCACAGGGTGACGTGGTGAGMCTTTGTGGGTGCTGAATTTGCTCCCCTGGTTTGCTTTTTGTTCAAGGGGAGATAATCTCCAGTTCCTGCGCCAAATTTGAGTTTCAGAGGCTCCAAATTTCTGCCTGGCCTTTCTGTATGACCCAGTTCATCCCAAGTCATCCCAGTGCTCCAAGCAGAGCTGCTGCTGGAAGGAAAAGCAGACATGGAAATGGGGAAATGATGCAAAGCCAAAGGACCTTGGTAAGACTCTGGCAGGGACCAGATCTCATCCCTGAGCCATTTCCCTGGATCCTGGGGATGGCTGGGGCTGAGGGGATGAAGATGAGGTGCTGGAGGAGGACTCTTGGTGAGAAATGGTTTCACCCCAACCCTGTGGCCCAGTGACCTCTCCCTCCTTCCTCTGCTCTTCATCACAAATTTCCCCATTAATTTAGGAGGGCATTATTACCTCATTATTCCAAATGGTTCAGTTTAACCAAACCTTATTTCTGACTCCTAAATTGTTACCTGGCTCATCCCACAACAACTGTTTTCCTTCCGAGCACGTTGACTCCGCCGCTTTCTTTCCTTTGCTCTTTTGCATAATGTTRTAACAAGCATTTAAATAACTGTAAAGGTTCCATCAGCTCTTGCTTTCATGTCTTGCTGTCTCCATGGCAACCAGCAACACTTCCCTGTCTACTTTCCCCTYTTTTTCCTGGGGTTTGAGTCCCTCAGTCCAGTGGCTGGAAGATGGAGTTGGGTTCTCCACTCGTTTTGGATTCTCCCCTTGTTTGCCCTCGACGTTGAAGCACTGCCCAAATGTTGGTTTTGCTGCCTTGCTGTGATCATTATTTTCCCTCTTGGCCATTAGTGAGGACACTTGGAGCTGGGAGATGGAAATTTATTTTTCCATTTGTACAATGTGCTGGAGGATGGCGAACATAGGCAGCGGTAATTACAGGGATTTGGAATTTGGGATGGGTTAAGTTGAGTTCAGTAAACTTTTCTTTGCAGAGTGTTCTCATCCCATGCCCCTCATTTGGGGCATGAAATCTCTTGCAGAGAATGTGATGATCTTTTTGTCAAAGCACTTGTTTGAATTGAGCCCTAATATCCCACATCCCCATTAAAACCATAAACAACAATCCAGCATCCTGCTGGTTTATACGGATCTGACAGACCCAGAGCACTGGGCAAACAAACTGCAAATCTTCCTGCAAATYGCTGGAATGAACCTGGGGAGGCCTAATCCAATGGGACTGTCTGCCACTGGCATGAGTTCCAGCCTGTCTGGGGATGGAATCCGTCCTGGCRAGGCGGGAGGGAGCAGAAGGTAGCGGTGGCAGCTCCCAGCTCCTGCCAGKCTGCGTTCCCATCTGCAGGGAGGTGCTCTTGATGAGACTGAAGTGGCAAAGGGAAGAATTCCAGACAGGCTGCTCATTTCCCTTCCCCCAGACACGTGGTGCTGACCCCGCAGTTGGTGATGCAGATGGAGCTCAAACCCCCGAACAAACAGGACAACGAAAGCTGCTGGCATTTCATTGTTCTTTATTGCTGAGAAATGAGCCATTGGAGCCTGCTGGTCACACTCAGGATCAGGGAATCATGGAATGGTTTGGGTTGGAAGGAACCTTGAAGACTTTCCACTATCCCAGATAGCTCCAAGCCCCATCCAGCTTGGCCTTGGGCACTTCCAGGCTGCACTATGGGTATCCCACAATGTTGGATGCAAATTCTGGGATTTCCTTATTTATTAGACCTCAGTCTCAGGAATATTGGCATTATTGGATCTAGGAAGAGAAACAATCCCACTGGAGGAAGGAATCACCAATAGAGGAAATGAACAAGGAAATCATTAAAGCAACAAAAGCTGAGTGAGTCCATTYGGGCCTCTGACCCTTTTCCTCTGACTCCAGAAAACTCCTGATGGTGTTTTCCTTGTCTCACTGCAGTCCCTGAGTGATGCCCCTGGGGCATCCTCCTCCCTCACGGTGTCAGGGCTGTTTTGGACATAATTGTGCTATTTGGGAAATGTATTTTTATGTTGAAGGGAGATTTCAAAGAACCCACACGGTCCCAAGTCCTGGGTCACCCCTGGCTGGGGCTGTCACCACCTCACGGAGAAAGAAGCTGAAGCAAACAAAATTGTGAAGAAAAATCCTTCTCCTCAAGGAACACCGAGGAGGAAAATGCCAGGATCAGCCTGCCTTCATCACTCTGTTTCTCTGCTGGAATCTGATTCATCGATTTGGCTGAGTGTGGAACCTGACAAACGCTTTTCAAAGCAAATTTAGGRGAATCTTTGCAGCTGCTTTTCTCCCGAGGAGGAATGGGAATGCTCTGAGTGTGCAGCTCRCAGCTGACCCTGGAGCACTTCTCTGCAGAGTGTGGGGCAGCTCTGTCAGGGGAAAGGCTGACCTGGGGCTGAGAGCAGCAGCCCAAAAACTTGTCAGAGATTTAACCCAGTTGGACTGCTGGGTGAGCAGAGGAGCTGCAGAGGGATTTTGGACAAGGCATGGAGGGACAGGACACAGGGAATGGCTTCCAGTGCCAGAGGGAAGGGATGGGTGGGAGATTGGGAACTGGGAATTCCTGGCTGGGAGGGTGGGGAGGCCCAGAGCAGCTGTGGCTGCCCCTGGATCCCTGGCAGTGCCCAAGGCCAGGCTGGATGGGTTTGGAGCACCCTGGGACAGTGGAAGGTGTCCCTGCCATGGCAGGGGTGGCACTGGATGAGCTTTAAGGTCCCTTTAACCCAAACCCATTCTGGGGTTCCCTCCCCAACAGCACAAACATGACAAAAGAACAATATAAAGGTACAGCAAAAGCTTTTCCCCATCTCCTCTCACCCTGCAGGGTGTTGGGGCATTAATTCACAGCACTTTGTGCTCTGTGTCCATTTCACACCTCCCTGCAAAGCTGCAGACACTTGAAAAGCTGCTCCTGCTCACATCTGAGTGGCTGCTTGGGGCAAAGCACAGCCAGGGTGTGTGCAGCTGCTCTCCTTTCACCCCTCCCTGCCCAGGTGCCMCCTCTGGAGTGTCACAGCTCYGGAATTCCAGCCAGGGAAGCGCTGGCAGAGCTCTGCCRGGAGCTTTTCCACGCTCACCATCCGTGTGCCATTCCTCACGTGAGGCTCACACAGTCTGCTCCGTGCCTCCTCTCACAGGCTCCCARTTGCTGGCAGGAAGGTGGGGATCAGAGCCCAGGCTGGATTAATGGGGATGGACACTGCAGCCTCTCTCCATCTGCCATTCCCCGTGGGAATGCTGGCAGTGCCTGGCTGCCTCAGCCAGCCTGACAGAGCAGCTTCCCTGAACACGCTGCTGCTGCTCCCTGCACAGGGCAGTCATGTTTCATGTGGATAATTGGGATTGCATCATTTATTTAATCAAATGCTTTCCCACCTTTCCCCAGCGGTGACAGCGCTGAGCTCGGCTTAAAACGGGAGCAAGGGATGTGCTGTGGCTTGGGCCAGGCCTAAAGGCTGTGGGGGCTCTGCATGTGGTGATCCTTTTCCCAGGGGAAACTGTTCCTAAAATCCAGGATAACCCTCCCCTGGCACAGCTCCACCCGTTCCCTGTTGTGAAAAATGTGTATTTTATGATTGGGCTTTTTGCAAATATTCAAATGAGTGTTATATGTGTTGTGTTAGAAAGTAATGCTGTATTAATTCTCTTAAGTAGTGTGTTAAATATAGTTTTAGGTTATAACAAAATGTTAAAATAGAAACTGTGCTATGTAGGATACTTTTTTCCTTAAAGAAAGGACTCACACTGAGATAGCAGCCACAGGACACCTGAATCTTTCAGAGAAAGAGAATTTATTGCTCCATTATCAGAAGAAACGAACTTCTTCCTGCCTGCTCAGCCCTGCAGACCCCGTCAGGATTAAGAGGAAGAAGCTGACACTGCCCAGACAGAATCCTGTGTTTGAATGGAATTTATGCATCATGGATGAGGTGTATGGATCTGCAACAGGCTGTTGCTTTTAAGGGTTAATCCTCTGTTCACGTGGGGCCTTTTTTGGGCTTATTTTGCCCAGAAAAGGTACCCGGACTGTCTGTAACTCTTTGTTTCTATTGTCTCATATTGTCCTAATCCAAATTGTCCAAATTATTATTACTCTAATTGTATTACTATTTTTATAACCATTTTATTACTATTAAACTTTAAAAATTTTAAAAACAAGTGGCTGGCGTTTTTTCACACTGTCATGCCTCATGATTTTGGCTTTTATATTTTCCATACATTTGTAACCCTGCAGTTCTTTAGTGTGTAACTCTAAACCCCACACACAGTGTGAGCTGCTGCTCTCCCATTTTGGGCARCACAACAAWTCCTCAAGGACACCTCACTGCYTCAGGCCCTGAGAGATTCAAACAAAAGTGAGTTGGGGGGAGCAAACTTGGGGTAAATGACTTCATTACCTGARGCTGTGATTGGAAGATTAACMCCTAATATGCAAATGGACCAAACTTTTATAAAAATGTGAAAACCCACGGTCCATTTTTGGGTGTAGCCCCTGGGGCAAAGATCAGTTCAAGTGCATTTTAGTGGGATTTATCCCTCTGGTTTGTCTGGGTTTCAGCCAAATGGAGGAATTGGGAATCAAACCTCGGCCCTGCAACATCTTCTGTGAGGCACTTTCCAAAATCCTCAGTGCTGGACAGGCTCATCCCTGCCCTGCTTCCCTCCCTGGTGASCACGGATCAGGGTTGGTATTTCTGGGAGTGCCCAAAATGCAACTTTCTCTTGGTGTGTGAATGTAACCTTGGCTCTGCAGCTTCTTCTGGAACGGTTATGGAAAAAAACCCAGCAGGAATGTTTGGGAAAAAGAAACAGATCCTGGAATTCAGAGCAAGGCTAAGGCAGGAGGAGGCTGAGGGAGAAGGGACGGGGTCCCAGGCGGGAGCTGGCTGTGAGTGATGGTTTGGAGGTGACAGCTGGAGGCCCTGGGGGTGCAGACCAGGCACTGCAATTCCTGCCTGGATTGAGGCTGGGATTTGTCCCTCCCTGTGGAGATCAYCCAGCAGCAGCAGGAGGAGGAGGATGAGGGGGAAATTGGGGGGTTCAGACAGAGGGAGAAGCGTTGGGATGGAGGTGAGAAGGTGGAAGATGCTGGATCCTGTGGGATCTCCACGGCCTGGAGAGCTCCTGGTGGGATGGTGGCTCTGGGATGGGTGGAGCAGCCTCTGTTTGACCTGAAACACTGAATTTTCCAAGGAGAACTCTGACGGAGGAGCTCTGGGACCTTCATGCTGAGCACATGAAGGGAAACGAGCTCCCTTGGCTATTCTGAGTTCACATTGGCTGAAAAGCAAAGTTTTCCAAGGAAAGCTTTGGATGTGAGAAACATCTTCTGCTTCATGAAAACCTCTGGCCTTTTTTTGGGAGGGAGGGAATAAATCTGGAGGAAGGAGTGACACAAATCACAGCAGAAAAAAAAAATAACCACAGTTTAAAGAACATGTCTTCCCATTTGTTAGCATTCTCTTCATTGTCTGATTTTAATATTTTTTTTGTTTTCTTTTTGTTCTTTTTTGTTTTCCTGACAGCTGCTGCAAGTGGCACCACTTTCTTCCTCACTGAATCTGCCTGTTTGGGAAGTTCGAGCTTTTCCTTTCTATCCTTTTTATCCTATTTTCCTTTTCCTGTGATTCTGTTTGAGCTCTGCAGGGCTCTGGGTCCCCCCACATCCCTCACACAACAGAAATTATAAATACATGAGGGGAAAACTTTGAGATTTCCACCTGAAGTTGTGTATTTGGATATTCCAAATATCCAAATTTAGAGATCTGATGGAGGAGAGCAAGCTTGGGAAGAGGTTTGAGCGAGGAATTGGGAATATGAAGCTGTGGATGAGCTGGGAGAGGCATCTTTGGAAGGAGGAGCTGATTCTCCTCGGCAGATGGTGGAGCTCAGCTGGGTCTGTGTTTTCCAGCTTCTGCCTGGGTGCAGGTGCTCCAGAGATTAATTCTTCCCTGAAATTTGAAATCTTCATCCCACATCTCCCTGCTGGCAGTGCTTTCTGCTCCTGAATTCCCTCTCCTGTTGCTTCTGCAGGGGAGTGAGGGGTCGGCTGAAAACGCTGATGGGAAAATCCTTAATTTTTTTTTTTCTCAAAACAAATTAGAGCCGTGGGGTAATTTAAATAACTCCCAAATCTGCTGATCAGCAAATCAAGCTCGTTAGTGCTCCTGCCCCTACGTACAAGCTGCACACACACAAGGCTCGTTTGCTGCTCCGCAGATCCGCGGTGCACCGCAGAAATTAAGGGGCTGGGATCATTAAAATCAACTTGTCATTCTTTCTGCTGGTGCTTTCATTAATAAAATAAACCCTGGGATGGAGAAACGGAGAGCTGGCTTCCCTCTGTAGGTTTGCAAAGTGGGGAAGATGCAAATAATTAGTCCGAGCAGAACCTGGCTCCGGGCGAGTCTTTGCCGGGCAGAATTTTACATCTTGGATCATTCAGGGGGAAAGAAATCCGCTTTTTCCTGGGATTTTGGGATGGTTCGTTTGTGACCTCTGCCTTGTGGTCACGTACCTTCGGAGAGGAGGCTGAGTGGGTTCATTAATCACCGGCAGCATCCTTGGCTGGGAAAAGCTCCGTGCTCGGGCTGCAGCATCCCAGCCTCTCCCAAAGCCCTTTGATATTCAAAGCATCTCCCGCTGTCCTTGGAGCTCAGGGAACGGGGAAAATCCCGCTGCAGGATCTGCTCCCCGTGCCCAGCRCTGTGGGAAGGTGCTCTGGGTGGAATTTCTGGCATAAATTGCAAATCCAGGTCCGCAGCTCCCCGCAGAGCAGCCTGGTGAGGATCTCTGGGAATTTCTGGCGTTTCAGAACTCCCCATCCGAAGTCCCAGCACGTTCAGCTCCTTGAYCTCATCTTACCAGCAGGACAGGGTGCAGATCCCATGTGCCCAGGACTCTGTTTTTGGGAGAAAAGTGGTTTTTAATGACTGATCCTCAGGGAATTTCCTTCCAGTCCACTTTGGCTCAAAAGTTGGACTCAGGTAGAGGAAGGATTTTCCCTCTGGCTTTCCTGCATCCAGTGAAAATGCCCCTTTGGCAGTGGCAATCCTCTCTCATTAATATCTTAATTTCTACTGGCATTAGTTTGAACCTCCATGAAATTCAGTCTAGAAATGAACTTTGTGAAATCCAGGACAAGGATTCTCTGGGAGAAGCTGGGAAGTTACTGCAGTTCCTAAAAGCTGCTTGACTTCTGGAGTTGTTATCCAGCAATTTGATTAACTTGTTCTTTCCTTAAAGCAATTCTATTTGATCTATTCCTAAACCTTTTATTTTGCATGTGGAAGAAACCTCCCAGTTTTGGGTGAAGTTGAATGTGATTTTTTCTGTGCTTTGGAGTCAGAAAGTTTCTGGGCAGGCTTAACTTCGTATTTTTTTAAGGATTCTGAAGTAATTTGCTCAAGTTGGCCTCAGGAAAGGGTTAATTCAGGATCTTCAGGCAATGCCATCACCCAGCTCCCAGGACTCTGGGTGTTTTATCCCTGGWGGGTGATGCTAAGCTAAGGGGAAATTGCCTTTTTTTGGTGTAAAAAACATATCAACCCTTTACAATGATGTTGAGCTTGGCAGGGAACATTCCAGCAGGGAATTTTGGGGTCGTGCACCTGGGATTGAAGAGGTTAATTAGAAGGATTTTCCTGTTCCTTGCCTCTGTTAAATGTTTTTTTTTTTTTAAGCTTGCAGGAATTACCCCGAGCCTGGTCACTGCTGAGGCTTCATGAGGTCCCTGGAACATTTATCCCAGGATGAAATGACTCCTCCAGTTATCCCTTGGATCCACAGTGATTCCTGGGAATTCAGCCCTTCTTGGGGACGTGTGAAGCCACAGGGTTTTTGTGGGATCCCTGGCAGTGCCATTCCCACCTCACTTCTCCGTGGTGGGAGATTCCTGCAGGTTCCAGCCCCATCCCATGTTCCATGTGGGACCTCATGGAAAATGAGGGAAAGGGGCTTTTGGGAGTGAGTTGATTTTTTAGGGAAGGCTGTCCCCCATCCCTCATGGAAAATGAGGGAGGGAAAGGGGCTTTTGGGAGTGAGTTGATTTTTTAGGGAAGGCTGTCCCCATCCCCACCTCGCTGCATTCCCACCCGTTTCCACTTTTCAAGGTCTGGGCCTCCGATCCCGCTGGCACCAAAATGAACATTTAATTATCTGCAGGCAGATCCCTCCCTTTGCTCCCATTCCTGCAGCTGCATTTCCCTCAGACCTTCAGGGATTTAATTGCATCCATCTCTGATTTTTCTGCTGAGTAGAACATGGCATTTCTTCAGCGCCTCCCTCTGCTAAAAAGGTCTCCTAAAAAGGAGCAATTTGTCACTCTTTGGCCCAGGTACRCTTTTTTTTGCCCATCCGAGCATATTTTCCCTCAGCATTTGCTTTTCCTCCTRATTTCCAATGGAACATTGCTCGGCTTTTCTCTTGCCTTGCCACCATAAATCCTCCTGAGCACGGGCAGACGAGCGCTGAGGATTATTAAGCACATTGGAAGGAGCACCAGAGCGGGGCCTGACTTGCATTTTCAGCCTCGCTCCGAACAGGGAATGTCTTCTGGGATAAAAGTTATGTTTACAGTCAGCTGCTAATTAGTGCTAGCAGAGTAATTATGTAACTGATGAAACAGGACTGCAATTTCAGGTTTGAAGGCTTTTTGCATCGTAAGCACGGAGCTCAAAAAAAAAAAAAACCAAACAACCAAACCCAATGGGGTGTGYTGTTTAATTCCACTTAAGTTCATGGAATCCCAGAATCCCAGACTGGTTTGGGCTGGAAGGGACCTTAAAGCCCATCCCATCCCACCCCTGCCATGGGCAGGGACACCTCCCATCATCCCAGGGTGCTCCAAGCCCCATCCAAGGTGGCCCTGGTTGTTTTCATGGGGTATTTTTAATGCCTAAGGGGGTTGCAGGGGGATTTGGGATTGCTGGTGGGATCAGGAGAGGTTGGTGTGGGTCTGAACAGTTGTGGGGAGARTGGGAGGCACTGRGAGCAGTGGGGCAGCTCCAYCTGCCTCTGCAGCAGCCTGGCTCTGCTCCCTCCTCCAGAAAATGGATGTCCCCATGGAGTTATCTCTGTTCCGAGCTTCCAGCTCCCTCCTGAGCTCTCCCTTCCTGCAGTGCTGTAGGAGTTCTGCTGAATCCAAATGAGCTGCACTGGGTCTGGGGGCATGGCTGTGCTCAGAGGGTTTGGGCAGGGACACCCTTCAGCCAGGGTCCTGCACCTGGAGCTGAGGAGATCAGGATGGAGAGGAAGGTGCTGGGATGGCTTYTCTGTGTCTGAGTGAGGGAAGAGTTCAGCTTCCTCCTTTGAATTCTGCATCCAGCACATCTTCCTCCAGCAGCTCCCTTCTCCTGGTGCCTGCAGGGAGCTGGGAAGCCACATCAGCTCCCAGCCCTCCTGCCTTTGAGTTTTAATCCATTTTGTGTTTATTCCAGGGCTCTGTGGCGCTGGGGGTGCCACTGAGATGTGGCACAGCTTGGATAACTGGGAACACAGGATAAGGGTGCYCTGTGGAATTCCCAACAAATGGAAATCCAGTCTGGCACACGTGCTGCTGTTCCTGATGTGGTTTGTGCTCCATAAATCCAACCCCCATGACGTGTCCCCTGGTGCAGCTCAGCCAAGAGTCCTTGTCTTGGTTTTGGAAAGCCAGCGTTGCTTTCAAGCGAAGCAGGAGCCTCCTCTGAAATGGAAAATGCAAACCCCTCCCTCTTGAATTGTTATATTTTTGAAATTAAGGGGCTCTCAGGCAAAGATATGGGGCAGGAATAAACAGTTTCTTTACTAGGGGAAGAAAATAAAAATAAAATAAAATAAAAATGCAGTAATACAAAACACCCACTGCCAGAGTGAGACCATGCCCTGCCCCCTGTGTGTCAGGGGGTGGCACAGCCCCATCCCATGGGGGCTCAGCCCTCCTGCAGTGCCAGCTGTGCTCTGCTGCAGCAGGGATCCTGCACAAGGGGGAGTTTTCCTCTGCAGCTCCAGGGCTGCTGGAGATGGGCCTGGGCTCCTCTGGCAATGCAGGGCAGCAGAAAGCTGCTCCTCTTTTTTTTTTGGAATGCAGGGGGCAAAGGCTGCTGTGCTGTGCCAGGCTCAGATTGGATCCAGGTAGGAATGCTTGGCTCCTCCCCTGGGCGCAGCATCTCCCCATGGGATGCTGGAATTGGATCAGCCCTGCAGGGACACTCAGTGGCCATGGACAGCAGAGATCTCCTGGAGGGAGGGTTGGCTGTGGGGGGGATAAAGAAAAAACTGCCCCATGAACAGCAGAGAACTGCCCCAGCTCTGACAGATGGTGATAAAGCACACCCCCATTTCCAACCTAAGCTGTCTCTCCAGCTGGGACAGCCTTTTCTCCTTCTGCAGCTTTTTKGCTTTTCCATTTGGAATGGGCACCATTAAATCATTTTCCAGTCAGATCCAGACGTTAGTACCTGAGAAACCAGGGTTATTTCCTACCCTAAATACAGGGAGTATCTCTGGGTACATCTGCTGGGTTCTGTTGGTAAATATTTACCAGTATTTACCTCATAAACTTTTTAATGGGGTGGTTAAGACACATCAGATCATGATGTCCTGAATGCCTAAATTGTGGAATTGCTGTTGTGGCCTCTGGAGCGATGCAGGGAGGAGCTGGCTGAGACAACAGCTGTGCATACCTGAGGAAAAAATATGTAAATACTCMAATAATCAGAAAAATCAGCAATGGGAACTGGGGGTTTTATCCCTTTGCAGGTGGTTGTGCAAGCCTGACTCTCTTGGGGTGAAAATCAGAGGAGGGAGTGATGCTCCAGAGCTCCACTGCTTGGGACAGGGACTGGGATTTCCTCCAGCCTTGGGAGTCTGTAAATGTTGGATTTTGGGGGTGAAACTGGTGGATCCTGCTGCAGATGTTGTGGGATGGGTTCCCACACTGAAAGAAAGAAGAAACTTTTGACAGGCTGGTACTGCCCAAGGCMCAGGGTGGCTGCTCCTGGATCCYTGGAAGTGTCCAAGGCCAGGCTGGACAGGGCTTGGAGCARCCTGGRAWAGGGGAAAATTAAAAATTATCCCTGGACATGGCAGGGATGGAATGGGACTGACTTGAAATTGTTTCCCACCCCAAACCATTGTGGGATTCTGTGATGGTGGAGCTGGGAAGGCTGAATGAATCTTTCTTGAGCAGAAATCCTGAGGAGAGCAAAAAAACTCTGCTTTCCTGAGGGCATTTTGGGCTCATTTGGCTGAATTCTGAGTGCTGGGCCCTGAGGGCTTCTGGAAGGAATTCAGGGACCGATTTAGAAAATTCTGTTTTTTCAAAATGCCCTTCAGGTTTCTTGCTCTCCTCCAAGGTTTCTACATCAAGAGACAGAGGGGACTTGGTCACACCTCTCGTGAACGTGTTGATGCGAAGATTTGGGGATTTTCATCTTCGGCTACAAAAGAAGCACTCCAGGAAAAAAAAAAAAAAAAAAGAATATTCCAACCACCATCTCTGAATTTGCTGATTCCTTCACAGTAAGGCCCTCAGGGCCAGCACTCACAGTTCAGCCAAATGAGCCCAAAATTGCCCTCAGGAAGCAGAGTTTGTGCTCTCCTCAAGATTTCTACACAAGAGGACCGGTTTTGTTGGCCACAAACTTCTCCTGGACGTGTGGATGCAGAGATCTGGGGATTTTCACCTTTCTGCTACAAAGAGACATCCAGGAAAAAATAATATGCCAGCCACCATCTCTGAATTCTTTCCAAGAAGCCCTCAGGGCCCAGCACTCAGAATTCAGCCCAAAATGCCCTCAGAAAAGCAGAGTTTGTCCCTCCTCAAGGTTTCTACACAAGAGACAGAGGAGCCTTGCGCCACAAACTTCTCCTGGACACAAGGATGCGGAGATCTGGGGATTCGTGTTTCCACCATAAAGGACAATCCAGAGCAAACAGAACAGTCCAAACACTATCCCTGAATTCCTTTCCAGAAGCCCTCAGGCCCAGCCCACAATTCAGGCAAATGAACCCAAAATGCCCTCAGGAAAGCAGATTTCTGCACAAGACAGAGGGGCCTTGCCCAAAACTTCTCTCGGAACAAGGAGAGCAAGAGATCTGGGGGATTTTCATGTTTCACCATTAAAGACATTCAGAAAAAAAAAAAAAAAAAACAGAATATTCCGACACCATCTCTGAATTCCTTCCAGAAGTCCTCAGGGCCCAGCACTCAGAATTCAGGCAAATGACCCCAAAATGCCCTCAGGAAGCAAAGTTTGTCCTTTCCTCAAGAATTCTACACACAAGCAGAAGAGACCTTGCCCACAAACTTCTCCTGGACATGTGGCTGCAGAGATTTGGGGGATTTTCCAATGTTCCAC
>NDFG01000032.1:1027945-1066880 GCA_002167245.1 Sporophila hypoxantha
GGCTGAATTGTGAGTGCTGGGCCCTGAGGGCTTCTGGAAAGAATTCAGGGACAGTGTCTGGAATATTCTGTTTATTCTGAGTGTCCTTTATGGTGGAAACATGAAAACCCCCCAAATCTCAGCTGTCCAGGAGAAGTTTGTGGGCGAGGCCCCTCTCCAGTGATGTAACAGCTGCAGTCTGCTCCCAGCATTAAATGTTATAAATGGGGCTGATGTAATTCCATTTCCCAAAGCCTCGGAGGCTGGCAATAATAAACAGAGCCTTTTAGGACCGGGTTATTGATGCAAAACAGTTTAGCTAAACTGGGTCGCTGAAGTGCAAATGTTTTATTCATGAGCTCCTTTCTCCCCACAAATCACCGCTCTCCATGGCACAAATGTTCCCCATTCCCGGTGGCTCCACTCCTTGGGAAGTGCTTTGGCAGGAGCCAAAAGTGGGATTGCAGACTCATCCATCAGGGCAGGCAGTTGGTGATGTTGTTGTCTTCCAAATGGAGTTCATAATGGGCAAAGAGATTTAATTAATGCTGCAGAGTAATGGCTCTGTTTATAAAGAAATAATGTCCTATAAAATTAGGCACTGCCTGGTGAAATGTGCCTCCTAATGGCCGGGCTGGCATTCAAAGTGAGCAGTAAATCACTTAAATATTAAGACCTTCTTGAGCAAGGATAATAAAGCAAGAGATTTGGAAATGGGAGATACCAATGCTTACAATTATCCCTTAAATAAAACATTTTTATAGTGATCATAGAGTTAATCACCTCCCGGAGCAGGCAGGTGAGAGGGGCRGTGGAAGATGTGTGGTGTTACCGCCCGCAGATAAAGGAATTTCAATGGAGTTCTTGGAGTCCAGAGTCACCAGGGAGAAAATATCAACTTTTCCTGAGCTCTTTTTTGATTCTTTTGATGAATAAATGCAAGCAGCTGTTGTTACACAGAAAAGCTCCTGATCAAAAATCCGATAGATCAGGACTATTCCCCAGGCAGTGCTCACGGAGCTGCATGGCAGAACACAGGGATGATCTATGAATATTGTTTTCAAACCCCTGCTCTGAGTATTTGAAAATATTCTCAATTGCCTCCATATTTTTAGCTGCAACTCAGGCAAAAAAAAAAAAAAAAATTGCTGAATTACTGCTTTACAACTTGAATAGGATCAGGTTTTGCAGCCTTGCTGCAGTTGTGTTCRTGGATGGGAAGGAGGCAGGAGGATCCAGGTCTCCTCTGTGAGAAGTTTGGGCAGTTTTGAAGGAAAAAAATGAGATTTTAATGAACTGGACGAGATCCAAACGATGGGGATGCTTTTCAAGTTAAAAATACAGAAATTAATGGTCTACAGGGTAAACAAAGCTTTTGCAGAACACAGATTTTTGTCCCAGGATGGGGAATTATCACCAGGATTTTAAAGGATTGTGGGAATGAGCAGTCCCAGGTGGTTGGGGGCTCTTTGGAGATGAAATCCAAACAGGTTTTTGTTTTCACATCCCTCACAAGGATGTGAGATGTGACTTTGAGTGTCTCTGTTATCATGGGTGAATCTTCCCTTTATCAGCACAAATCCATAAAAAGCCCACAACGATCTGCAGTGCATGAAAGAGATTTTTCCTTGGGAATGTTGGGATTTTCTTATTTAAAAGAAAAGCATCAGCAAACACTTCAAAGATTTTTTTAAAATAATTCGCCAGCAGAAAATAAGGAATTATACCCGTGTCAGAGATTTTGCATCACCTGCTGAATTTGATGAATGAAGATYTGCTCTTGGTTAAGGATTCAGGGAGGTGAAATGGTTCTGAAGGAAAAAAAATGCTTTTATTGCTGTTTTTTATCATTTCATCAAAAAGATGAGMAGAATGTCAAAGCAACTTGGTAGAAAGAAGATGGAGAGGGATGRGGTGGATTCCATCCCTGGGGGTCAGGCTGGGAATTTCCAGATTTCCCTAAAATTTGGCTGTCAGAGATTAAAAAAACCCAACCAAACACGCAAAAAAAAAAAAACCCAAAAAACCCCAAAAAACCCCCCAAACAAAAATCAAAACCCCAAACCAAACCCCAAAAAAATGAAGGAAAAAAGGAAAAATGAAAGCAAAAATGAGGTGATGAATTCCCACCAGTCACTTTCCTTCTAGAATATCTTCCTTATTTTGTAGGGAAATATTTCCTGTTGGGGATGGCACARGGTGGGATGGTTRGGATGCCCTGTRTAGGGCCAGGAGTTGGATTTGATGGTCCCTGTGGGTCCCTTCCAGCTCAGGAAATTCCCTGATCCTATAAATCCATACAGGAACATTGTAGGAGCAGCTGTGTTTGACTTCAGAGTCTTAATTTGAGATACATTTATGGACCAAAAATTAATTTCAAAATAAATYCCTCCATCAGTTCCCACTTGGAAATGCTTCTAAAATGAAGGAAAAWGGGGTTTCCAAAGGCTGTTGTAAAGAGTGTTCCTGAAAGTTGACAATTTCACAAGAAACAGCTTTTTTTTCCTATAAAAAGAGGTTCAAGAAAATTATTTTGGACTTCTTGGGATTGAGCCTTGTGCCTGGTGCACAGAACTCCTGAGTCCTGGGATGGAAACTGGCTCGTATCTCCCCTCAATTCTGTTTCTGGAGTTAAAATCCAAGTTAAAATAGGAACTGACCCTTAGCAAAGCAGAAAAAAACCCTTGAGATGAGAGGGAAGAATTTATTCTGATGCAGCTGAACTATTCCCATCCTGGTGATTTTGGGGGAATCCTGGAGGAGTTAAAGTCAAAATCCTTCCCAAAGGTCAAAGATTTTGACCTTAACTCCTCCAGGATTCCCCCAAAATCACCAGGAATGAGCTTTTTGTAGGAGCAGGGACTCGAGGAAGGTTTATTTTGTGGTCTCCTGGGTAATTTGCAGCTTTCCCTTTTGACCTCTTTTCCTCTCATTATTWACAGCAAGGAAATTCCCCCGGGATCATTTTATCCTGGAGAAGCTGCCAGATGATGTAGGAAACACCTTGGGATGTGTTTACTCTGCAAACAAATTTGGTTTGGGATGAATATTCCATATTTTTGACCTTTTCTCCTTGACAATCAGAGGACAGGGGAGCTGTGCCCTGCAATTCCATGGAAAATCCCACTGGGATTGGCATTTTCCCACCATGGTGGTGCCTCCTGGCATTTTGCATGAGGAATATTTTTAAAAACAATTTTTTTTTCTCCCTTCAAGATGGGAATACCAGGATGGAGAAGCTCCATTTGGGAAAATCCTCCAAAACCTCAGCAGCATTCAGAGGGCTAAAAAAAGGGAAAATCCTGGGAGGTCTTAACAAGGGAAAACAATATTTCAATATTTTTATCAAAGTCGGGATTTTGTTCTGCCCTGAAACGAGGAATTTGTCCCTCTCTGCCCTCTCCTGCAGCCAGGAAAGGAATCCTGAGTAAGAATTCCTCATGGGACAGAGCTCAGGTGTGTTGATGGGATGGATCAGCTGGAATTTAATTCACACTTGGATGATGAACAGAGAACTCAATTCCAAGAAGTTTTGCTCCAACCATTTCCTTTCTGAAACRAAAAAAGCAATTAAAGCCTCATTTCCTAATAATTCTAAATCCCAGAAAACTTCTTKGCTTTAGGAGGACCTGACAACTTTATGTAAAATTCAAATTTTTTTTCCCCTTAGGAAATGTATTTAATTCTTAAAAATTTGTAGGACACACCAAATAATTTCAGAAATGGAACGGGGCACATAGAAGTTATTGAAGAGCTTTTGCCTAAATAAAATATTCCTGATATTAAATGGGGTTTGGAAAATGTTCTTGGGTGGAAATGCTCATTGTCCAACACCAGCTCTTTGGGAATTTTCCAGGCAGAGAAAATTTGAGTAGAAACTCCCAAAATCCCACAAAACTTTCCAACGGCAAGTGTTTTTCTCAGAAAATGATTGGAAATAAGGAAATTTTTGGTGGGAATATTTAGGGTGGCTCAGCTGCACGAGCTGTGGCCACCACCATCCATCAAATATTGGATTTTGGAGAAAATGGGTGGTGGAGGCTCCTTGAAAACTTCCAGGAGAAAATTATTTATGGGACAATTATTTATGGGATGCTGCTCTCTGGGGGTTTTGGAACAAGGGACAGGCCAGGGCCACTTTGGGGTAGAAAAATTGGTCTGAATCTCATCTTGAGCAGATGTTTTTGCAGCTGAGATGGGAGAAAATGTGTCCAAAAGGAGATTTATTTCAATACCTTTTTACACTCATTTCATAATAGCAGCATTTTATCTTTTTTACATTGATTTATGGGCACTGAGGCAGAACAGAGGAGTCAGAAAAAAGGCAATTAATGAATCAAGAAAAAACCCCCCTGTGTGAATGCTTCAAGATAAAATAAAAATGGAAAAAAAAAAAAGAGAGAAAAAGCTGAAGGAAGGGGGGGGGATAATTGATGGTTCCATTTTAACATAATGTTATTTCTRGATTTTTTTTCTTTTTTTTCCCCCTTTTTTTTTTAAATTCTCTAATGTGTTATTTACTGCCTGCTTTGGAGCTGACAGCAAATAAACAGCATTTGCAATGTAACATCGTTAGCACCCTGATGCACTTGCTCATCCCACTCTGCTGTCAAATTCCAGCTGCATCCAACATCCGTCTCCGTCGGCAGGGATGGAGCCGGGCTTTCATCAGAGCCCGGCTTTAATTACCTGATGGCAAAGTTAAACCCAAGTGACATCTCCTGGAGGAACAGCAAAGCCACCAAAGAGTTTGGGCACCGACTGCCGGGATTTGGGGTTGGTTTTGGAGGATTTGGGTACCAGTGCTGCTGGATTTGGGGTTGGTTTTGAGGGATTTGGGTACCAGTGCTGCTGGATTTGGGGTTGGTTTTGGAGGATTTGGGCACCAACTGCCAGGATTTGGGGTTGGTTTTGGAGGATTTGGGCACCAGTGCTGCTGGATTTGGGGTTGGTTATGAAGGATTTGGGCACCAACTGCCAGGATTTCGGGTTGGTTTGGAGGATTTGGGCACCAACTGCCAGGATTTGGGGTTGGTTTTGGAGGATTTGGGCACCGTCACTTCTGGATTTGGGGTTGGTTGTGAAGGATTTGGGCACCAACTGCCAGGATTTGGGGTTGGTTTTGGAGGATTTGGGCACCAACTGTCGGGATTTGGGGTTGGTTTTGAGGGATTTAGGCACCAGCACTGCTGGATTTGGGGTTGGTTTTGAAGGATTTGGGCACCAACTGCTGGATTTGGGGTTGGTTTTGGAGGATTTGGGCACCAGCTGCTGGATTTGGTTGGTTGTGAAGGATTTGGGCACCGATTGCCAGGATTTGGGGTTGGTTTTGAAGGATTTGGGCACCAACTGCTGGGATTTGGGGTTGGTTTTGGAGGATTTGGGCACCAGCACTGCTGGATTTGGGGTTGGTTTTGAGGGATTTGGGCACCAGCACTGCTGGATTTGGGGTTGGTTTTGGAGGATTTGGGCACCAACTGCCGGGATTTTGGGGATGGTTGTGAAGGAATTGGGCACCAGCTGCAGGGATTTGGGGTTGGTTTTGAGGGATTTGGGCACCGTCACTTCTGGATTTGGGGTTGGTTGTGAAGGATTTGGGCACCAGCTGCTGGATTTGGGGTTGGTTGTGAAGGATTTGGGCACCAACTGTCGGGATTTGGGGTTTGGTTTTGAAGGATTTGGGCACCAGCACTGCTGGGATTTGGGTTGATTTTGGAGGATTTGGGCACCAACTGCCAGGATTTGTTGGTTGTGAAGGATTTGGGCACCAGCACTGCTGGATTTGGGTTTTAGTGCTGGATTTGGGCACCAACTGCTGGATTTGGGTTTTAGTGCTCACTTTGGGCTTGGTTTGGCAGGATGGAGAGGAGAGGGAAAGGAAGCTCTGGAGGAAAGAGGGAGACCTGGAAGTGGTTGGTAGAGGGGAAGGTGGGAGAGTATTTTAGTGCCAAAGGAAATTTAGGTTGGATGTTAGGAARAAGTTTTTTACAGAAAGRGTGATAAAGTTCTGGAATGGCTGCCCRGGGAGGTGGTGCAGTCCCCATCCCTGGGTGTGTTTAACAAAGCCTGGATGTGGCACTGGGTGCCAGGGCTGAGWTGAGSWGYTGGGGCTGGRTTGGACTCSATGATCCTGAAGGTCTCTGCCAACCCAGTGATTCTGGGATTTTATGGGAAGTGAAATTATTGATCAAATCTGCTGCTGGATGTGCTGCTCTGTCAGGAATTCCTCCCTGTGGTTTGAATCCAAAGGAGGGGAATTGGTTTGGGCTGGGCTGAGTGTGGAAGCACCGAGGCTGGAAAAGGCTTTKGGGATCATCCAGTCCCAGCTGTGCCTGATCCCCACCTTGTCCCCAGCCCAGAGCAACGAGTGCCACATTCCTTGGACACTTCCAGAGATGGGGACACTTCTCTGGACAGCCCCTTCCAAGGCCTGAGCACCATTTCCATGGAGAAATTCCTGCTGATGTCCAACCTGAGCCTCCCCTGGCCCAGCCCGAGGCCATTCCCTCTTTTCCTGTCCCTGTTCCCTGTGGGAAAAACTCTGCTTCCAGTGAAATTCAGTAAAAAAGTTGGGAAGGRTTTCCAGCTGTTTTTCCAGCATGAAACTGGAACCACTTGGTGAAAAAACGCTGCCTGCAAGGGGATTAAAAAAAAAGGACATTTTCCAGAGAACTTTTACAAGAAATTGCCTATTAATTGKAACCACTATAAACTGCACTGCTTAAATCATCTTCCAGCTGCTCTTTTTTCCCCTCTTCATGAGCTGTTCATGCTCTGGAACTAAAAAGCCTCGACGAGCTGGGTCTTGGGATGGGAATTAAAGCTGGATTTACCCTTTGCCACTGGGGTGTCTGTGGTTCCCTGCCCATCTCTGTCCCYCCCACAGTCATTTATTGACAGCACAGCAGGGAATGGCTGAGMACTGACAGAGGGTGGGGTTAGRTTAAASATTGGGAATTGGGAATTCCTGGCTGGGATGGRRTTCCCAGAGCGGCTSTGGCTGKCCCTGGATCCCTGGCAGTGCCCAAGGCCAGGCTGGGTGGGATTGGAGCAGCCTGGGRCAGTGGGAGGGGATGAACTTTAAGCTCTTTTCCAACCCAAACCATTCCATGGGGATGCTGGTGATGGCATCTGCAAGCTGACATTACTTAGATGCACTCTCAGTTCAGTTCATATCAGGAATAACCATTTTTTTCCTCTATTTTTAATGTAGTTAAACAAATCCAGGAGTTTTCATTCCATTGTTGTCTGGGCACTGCTGGAAGTAGGTGGAGCACCCACACCTCCTGCTTTGGGATCTGTGCCTTGTTCCCTCTGCAGCTTTTCCATGCCTGGCATTCCCAGAGATCCCTTTCAGGGGAAGGCAGAAGGCTCCAAGGTTGGTGTTCCCAGCTCCCCTCACGCCCCATGACTTTGCAGCAGCTCCTCCAGCTGCTCTGGGAAATTTGTGGAGTGGAAAAATGGAAATGAGAAGGAGCAGAGCCTCTTCTGTCCCTCCTGGAGCAGGCTCAAGGTGTTTTCTGTTGGCTTGCTGCTCACTGTGGGCTTTGGGGTGGTGAAATCCAATTTTTCAGGATTTGGGGTGGATATGAGCTGATGGTTCACCCTGTTTTCCACAGCAGCTCCTCAGTGATGGGATCCTTCTCACTGCTGGGGGAAAATTGGACTGGAGAGGGGAAAAAAGGAGGATTTTGGTCATTGTGGGCCTGGTGCAGAGATGTTTTTCACTGGGCTTTTTCCCGTTTGGTTTAATGGGTAATTTCTCTGCCTGAACAAACCTATTGACTCAGCTCTTCAGATAATTACTGGATTTCACGTTGAAAAGCCTTCATACAAATATTAAAAAAACCCCAACAAAACCTCCAAAAGAACAAAGACAAAGCAGCCCAGTGTTATTAATCAATGAGAGGAGAAGGGCGGATTGTTATGAAAATACAGCACCCACTCCTCCAGCTTCCCCWGAGCAGCAGCAGATGGTGCAACATTTGTGGAGACAGATCTTCCCCAAACAGTCTGGATTAACCATTTAGCATTCCCAGCTCCTGCTTTCCCCAGCAGGCAGGGCAGCAAATGGCTCTTGGACAGGGAGCAGGAACAGCTGAAGGTGTCCTTGGCTTAATGGCAGTGACTTTGTGCTCTGCTCAGATTTATGGYCCCGGCTCCTGGCGTGCCAAGTTTCTTCCAGGAGATGGAGAGGGATGTCCTGGRGCTGCTGGAGTGAGCCCAGCATCAATCCCACTCCACTTTCTGGGGGGGTGTTTGCAGTGCAGAACTGGGGGGCTGCTGCTGGCAGTGGGATGGGGAAGGGAAGGGAAAAGGGGAAACCAAATGGGATTTTTTGATCACAGTAATTGCCCTGGCCCAAGGCTGACCCACACTCTGGGGGATTTACAAGGGCAGGGAGTGACAGGACGAGGGGGAATGGCTTCAAAGTGACAGAGAGTTGGTTTAAATGGGATTTTGGGAAGGGATTCTTCCCTGTGAGGGTGGGAAGGCCCTGGAATGGAATTCCCAGATTTGCTGTGGCTGCCCCTGCATCCCTGGCAGTGCCCAAGGCCAGGTTGGACACTGGGGCTTGGAGCAGCCTGGGATGGTGGAAGGTGTCCCTGCCCATGGCAGGGTGGAATGGGATGGGATTTAAATCCCTTCCAACCCAAATAATTCCAGGATTTCATTCCAAAAGCACAGCTCTCCTCTTAAGCAGCTGCCTGAAGACCTGTGGGACTCCCAGAGGTGCCTTTTTTCTCCCGTGCCCAGTGGGATTTTTGGGTGCAGTGTGGAAGGCTGCACAGCTCCTGCAAAATCAACCCCATGGGTCCCTCTGCAATCCCTTGATTTGGWGGTTTCAAGGGAAAAGACTCTGGAATGTTCCAGACCTAATCCAGTTCTAGAGTTCTGCATAGTGGAATGAGCACGAGAGCTTTTGCCTGCCAGGCCCTGTGGTGCTCAGGGACTCCCAGACCCTCAGCACTGACCATCATCCCCTAAAAAARGTGATAATTTGAAGAGAGAAAGACCAAAAGAAAGGAAGAGTCCCTCAGACTTGCTAAGCCTGCTCCTGTTGGGTACAACAGCAACTTTTCTTGAATATTTTAATATAAACCAAAWATTCCCTAATTTTCATTTACTGTTTTCACTCTGTCCCAAAAGCCAGAAGTGGGGAGTTAAAACCCCAGCAAAGTCCCCAAAACAAAGCTGACAGGCAGRCAAAGAGGCCACCATCCATTTTTCCTCTCCAGCTCTTGAGAGAGTGAAAGGAAAAGTGTATTTATTCTTCCATTTCTCTGGGGGACTTCCTGAAGTTATTAGAATCTGCCTTATTAAATAATTGAGCAGGCTTGTCATAAAGTGACTTCTCCTCCCCATCCATCACGGAGATGTGCAGAAAATGGCCCGACAAGGAACATTTGCTGGGAAAGCTTCAGGGACCATTAACTCTTGTCACCACCAAAGTGATGAAGGGACCAGAACCTGATACTTTTTCCTACCTGGTTTGTAAATATTCAGGTGACAGATCTTCCCTCCTCCTCCAGGGAGAGGGCTGGAGGGGGAGTGGTGGGGTGTGGAGAGGGTTAAGGTGATTTTCTGTCAGGTTGGAGCTCATCCCAGGAATTCCCCATGGATAGGCCATCATGGGGATCTGCCTCAAGGCACCTCCTGCCTGATGGTCCAAATTTTTTTGGGAAGAGCCCCGTCCTCACCATCTCRTCAGGAATATCCTGTGCCAGGGGAGGGTTTGGTTGGATCTCAGGGAAAGTTCTTCCCCCAGAGGGTGGAATAAGCACTGGAACAACTCCCCAGGGAATGGGCACGGCCCYGAGGCTGCCAGAGCTCCAGGAGTGCTGGGTCAGGAGTTGGACTGGGTGATCCTGATGGGTSCCTTCCCACTCAGGAYATTCCATGATTCTSTGATTCCTTGGTTTCTGTGGATATTTAGGTTCCACAGAACCCGGTTTTGACCCACCCTGCCCTTACTCCTGAGACTGGAGTGTGAATTTCTCTCCCTCTCTCGCACAAAAAATCCTCCAGCTCTGATACCCTGAGAGCTCCTGATCCATGGGGAATTTCCTGTGCAGAGCCACAGCAAGATCTCCACCTTTTCCACCCTGATGCTCCACAGGCAGCTCCCCCAGGACAGGAGGATGYTGAAGCTGCCACTGCCCCAACCACTTTCAAATCCATTTAAAATCCATTCTGGGAATTCTCCAACAGACATAAAGATCCAGTGGTGGGRTATTTGAGTCCCACCCCTAAGGAGGCTGCTTAAAAACCCTTTCCATCCTTCCTACCAGGACAACCCTGCAGGGAAGTGTCCTTGAGCCAGCCAGGATCATGTTTTTGTTCCAGCTTCCAAAGTCCTGTGCAGATGGAGCCCAGCCATGGGTGCTCAGGTGTTTCCTCCAGTGAAATCCATGGAACTGAGACATTCCTCGTGTCCCAAACCAGCTCAGCCAGGGGGAATCTCTAGAATTCCATCTGGAAGAAGCCCTGGGTGGGATTTGTGACTTCCTCACCCTGAGGTTCTCCCCAGGTGCCATTGGACTGAAGTTGTAGCTTGATGTGCYTTGCTTTGCCTCAGCCACGTCCAGGACTGGTTTATTCCAGGTTATTCCACAGCTGGGAATAAACCAAAGGAAAAATCTGGTTAATACAATAAGTTGGCACAGAACCATGAAGTAATTACAACCTTAATGCCCTCATGGGAGTCTTGTCCCCAGGATTAACCCAGAAAAGTCTGATTTCTCTTTTGGGCTCCCACCAGCTCCAGCTTGATGGCACAGCCACAGCTTGGGGGAGATCTCAGTGAATTTGGGATCTGAATAATAATAATAATAATAATAATAATAATAATAATAATAATAATAATAATAATAATAATAATAATAATAATTTTTCTCTCTTTTTTTTCAGGAATACATCGTTGAGGTGGGAATATTCAACCTATCTTTATTCAACAGGCTCATCCAAGGGGGAAGCACGTCTGGAGCAGCCTGGTGTTTAATCTCCTGTCATCCTGGGTGAACATTCCAGGTCAAGGTGAACCCTGAGCTCCTAAATGGGTATTTGGGAATGCAGGCTCGGTGCTCTTCAATCTTCCCACCCGAGTTTCCTCCCAGTGAATTATGAGGCYGGAGATAAGATCTTGGGTGCTTTCTATCCAAACAAATGGACAAACCTCGGCCTTTTTGTTTTTTAAAAGCCTCAACCCAGAAACAATTTTAGCCTCTGAAGGGGAAGGTCACTGCCTATCTCTTCCACTTATAAAATATTGCAATTGGCTGAGGAGTGGAGCTGAATCCCAGGATTTCAGCCCYGCTGGCACAGCTCCAGCTCTCTCCCCAAATAGGCCTCGCTCTCCATAAATCACAGCGCTGTCAGCTCTGCTTTCACCTCTCCAAGTGAGATGCTGACACTTTGTTCCCTCTTTCCAGCCGCTTTTTCCACCCCTGCTCAGGGGAAAGTGTCCTTTGGAGGCAATTTCTGTGATGGATTCCCTGGGAGTGAATTATCCGGCGGGACACTCGGATATTTTGACACCGGCACTCGCTTGTTCTGCCGTGATGAGGAACGTGGTGAAGGCACCAATGTCAAGCAATTCTGAGCCAGCACTTTGGGCTTTAAGTGATGATCCCACAGAGCTGTCGGCGGTGATGAGGCGCCCAAAAATTCACAGCTGGGATGGAACTCCCATCAGCAGGTCTGAAGGAATGGCTGTGTCTYGGGAATCTTTCCCTAAATGTGAGTTTCTGCTGTTTTTAGGGATGTGATTGATGGGAATGTTTTGCCACCAGGCTGCCCAGCTTTTTCCAGCTTTACAGGACAGGTCAGTAGGGTGAAAAACCTATTTCATCCTTGCCCTGTGGAAAAAGCATTTTTGGGGTTGTCCAGAGGAATGAGASTCCAATTCCCCTCTCAGCTCCCCATGGCTGGTACAATCCTTGTTATCCAATTATTTTTAATGGAAAAAAAAATCTCTGCCTTCTCATTTCTGGAAGTGGGAGAGAGCAGCTAAATACGGCCTCGTTACTGTGCAGGCCTTGCCTCTCAGCACTAATTGGCTGGGAAGGGATTTCCCACTCAGCTAATTAGCCTTAATTGTGTCACTTTCCTTATTTTGCTGTTTWGCTTCTTGCCACAAATAATCCTGGATGCAGCTGAGGAGAAGAGGCTGAGTTGGGCTCCATCTGTGGGTGCAGCCAGGATGCTCCTTTGCCCTTCAGGACCACAAAGAAAGGACCTGGGCTCTTGTTGACCTCAGGTCAGGTTATCCCATCCAAACCCAGGTAAAATGGGAATTGTGATGACTGGGATGTTTTTTCTGGGAGGTATTTTCCCTTGGGCCTCTTTTATCTCCTTCATCCCCGCTTGATTTGCAGTGTAATCATTAGGGGAGCACAGAAGACAAATTCCAGGTGATTGCTGGAGAGTTCCTGGTGGAAGATCAGCTTTTGGAAGAGCAGACACTGGGCTGGGAAGCAGCTSCAATGGTGCCTGATCTCCGAATGCAGCAGGGAGGTGGAATAACRCAAACTTTAGGTCCCTTCCAACACAAACCATTCCAGGATTCTGTGGTAAGAAGTGGGGTGCTGACCCCAAGCCAACCTCCCTGTGAGTTCCTCTTGGAATGATCTGGGCCTGGTCTTCAGGAATGAWTTTTTTTGGATCCCACCTGCTCATGGACTGATTTGTAGGTGTTTCCTTGTCCAGTATCTCCATTTCTTCTGCTATTGCTGTCCCTTGCTGGCCTTGCCTGTTTTGTGGGGTCTTCCCTTGCTTCCAAGTTGGGATCTTCCTCTTGGGTGGGTTTGGTGGCAATTGTGGCTTCTCTGGGCCCCAGCTGAAGCTGCTGGAAGAGTTATGGCTGGCACAGGAGCTGCTGTGACCTCAGTCCTCCAGTTCCCAACCYGACCTGGCCTCCTTGGGGCTGTTTTTCCAGCACCAGAGTCTGGAATTTTTTTGGCTCTGGCTGGAGCAGGGTTTGTTTGTTCATATCCCTCAAGTGAGGGCTTCCCTCTTGCCCACCCAGGATATTGGTGCACAGTAAAATGAGGAAGAGCAGGAATGAGTTGTGCAGGTCCTTTTCCGTGGGTGAGGATGGAYGTTTTCTAACCTTCCATAGCTGTGTAAGAGAGGAGCAAGAGAGATTTAACATGGAAAAGCTCTGGAGAGTTTTATTTATTCCTCTGTCTCCTGGAGTGCAACAGGATCACAAATTCTTGTARCAGGAYGAGGTTTTAAAGCTCTGAGCAAGCRTYTCTCTCATGGAAACCCCTCCTGTGAAACATGGAATGGAATTTTTGTCATGGCGGTGCCTCGGGAGCAGCTGAGAGCTGCTGCTGTGTCCTGATCTGTTCTGCACTTTTCTCTTTATTGAGTGGATCCAGAGAGCTCCGGGGTGGGGAGAGGGCCCTGTTCTGATTTTATGGGAGTGTTTTCCCAGTTGGTGCATGTGTTTGGTTTCTCTGGGTTTGGATTGAAGCACTTGAGACAGCAGTTCATGTTGGGATTCTGGTGTTTATTATTTTCTTATCAGGCAAAACAGTCTCACAACCATGAGTTCAGCAGTAATTTCATTAGAAGGCACAAAATGGCCAACGATCTCTTGTTCCAAGGGCTTTTTAAGACTAAACTATCCAATTAAGAAAGGACACCTAGATTATTTCCCTTTTAACCCAATATCTGATCCCACAGAGCCCCAATGGGACTTTTCTGCCCAATTACAAATGCCACCCAAACCCATGGAGAAGGAAGAGAGAAGCATGAAGAAGAAACCCTTGAGGACACCTATGCCCTCCATTTTGCTTCCATCTAGAAACATATTAAAAACCCAAAACCTCAATTTCTCACAAGTGATACACCTACACTGCTCTCTATAATCTATTTCACACTTTTGTGGGTTCCAGTCTATCTTGAAGTGTGGGAAACTTTCTCCATGCATGAGGGTCAGAGTCAGTGCTCCCCTGGGGGTCAGGGCACCCCAGAGCAGACAGAGAAATATTCCCAGTGGTTCTTGGGTTTTCCACAGTGCTGTAATTTCCTGGGAGCACGGAGAAGGATGTGGGACCCTCAGGCAGCTCCTGTCCTCAGCCCTGCGYGGTACCTTGGAGAGCTCCTGCAGCCAATGTGGATTCTCCTCTGGATGAAAAGGATCCTTAAACTCTGCTGGTACAATTYTTATCGAAATCCTTAAAAATCCATGGGAGGCTGTGCTCCAGAGGGGGATTGATCTGCCCCTGTCCTCCAATAAAATGTGAGGATGCTTTCAAATCTGTGCCCAAGCATTTATCCATCATGCCTTCAGCTTGGCAAAGCATGGGGTGGCAGGAAAACRGGGAATGGCTTCAGAGTGAAAGGGAGCAGGGTTAGATGGGATATTGGGAAGGAATTCCTGGCTGGGAGGGTGGTGGGACACTGGAACAGGTTACCCAGAGAAGTTGTGGATGTTCCATCCCTGGAGGTGTCCAAGGCCAGGTTGGATGGGCTTGGAGCACCCTGGGATAGTGGAATTTGTCCCTGACCAGGGGGTGGAGTGAGATGATTTTTCCTTCCTCCTTAAATCATCCCTTGATTGTCACAGTTCCTGATTGTTACAGATGAACKTTCATGAACTCCCACAGGTGGAAATTTCTGCATTTAGGCTGCAAAATAGATCAAGGAATCAGAGAAGCTCCACTTTCATGTGTGACACACACAAGTCTTCCATGGGGATGAAAGTAATTTAAGACTCCAGTAAATTACCAATATGCTCAAACAGCTCTTAACTACAAAATTTCCCATCTTGCACTTTCTAACCAGGCAAATTTTTAGCTTGAAAATGTTAAATTCCTAAGCCAGGTTTTGCTTCCTGTAAAGGCATCAAGCCTGGTCTAAAGGGCTCTGTCTGAGCCTTTCATCCCAGTTTCCATCCTTTAAATGGACTCAGCTGAAAAAGAGCTTTTCATTTCCAAAGTGTGTRGTTTCACTTAGCCAAGGAGATAATTAGGTTTGTCTTGTAGTTGTTCAGGMGCTCAGGTGTCAACTAAAGCAGGATTTCATCAGGAAATTCCTGCCTGGTGTTGTATTGATTAATGAGAATTTGCTGCAATTATAGAGAGATAGAGAACAATTATCTACCTGCCCTGGAGGAGAAACAGGAGAGCACTGAAAATAAGGAACTCAATAAAAGAGAAGCACAGATGTAGTGGAAATGAATAAATAACATTTTCTGTTGTGGCACTAAATTAGTTCTTGGTGCTGTGGGACCGTGGCAGAGGGAAAAGGGAGAGGAGGGGGAAATCAGCATGGGAAGAGTGGAGGGAAAAGTGAGGRAAGGACAAATCCTCACCTTCCCTGGGCTCCTCTTGCTTTTCTTCCTGCTCTCTTGGCTTGGGATTGGGACAGCACATCCAACACCCTCATTTTTAGCAAAGAAGTGTCCCCTGTGCTCAGCAGGACAGGGAATTCTTTAGGCAATTCTTCATTTCAGCTGCAGAAGCATCTGAACATCTTTTCCTGGATTTCTCAGCTCTGCTTATCCAGGACACCTGCACAGGACCGCAGCGTTGAGGGATGGAATTCCCAAATCCAATCCTYCACTTCTGCAGTTTCCCTCCTCGTGTGGGCTCGGCTTCAGGGGCTCTCAGGTGTGACCTCCCCATTCCCTGCCAAGGAGGTTTGGTGGCTTCTCCCAGAGACAGACAAACAGTTGGTAAATTGCAAATCCAGGGTATTTTCCATCTGTGGGAATCAGGAAGGAGGATAATGTAATCAGAGTGGAAATTGTGGGATTGAGGTTTTGGCTGCAGCACACGGAGAGAGAATGAACATTTGAGGTCCAAAGCCATTTTAAATGAGAACAGCTCCTATTTATGCTGGAAGAAAATGAGACTGGGGAGGGCAGCAGGGCAGATTTTCCTTCTTTATCCCATTCTGGAGATTTCAGGTAGGGGGGTGTGATATCCAGACTGAAATGTGAGGATATTTGGAATTTCCATCAGGTCTTAATTGCTGTTTTTCACAGAGGTGGAGTAAGAAATGGGGTGGAACTGGTTATGGGGTGGTGGAGTAGCTCTGGAGTTACTTGGTAGTTTCCGTGAGGTTCAGCACCAGGAGAGATGGATCTGGGCAATCTCCACAGTTTTTTAAGGAAAGGTTGGACAATGTTTCCCAGACTTCTGAGGAAAACAACATCAAGGAGCAAATTGCTGATCCTCATCCCCTCTCCTCTGAGCCAGCTGGAGGATGCAGGGTTGGAAAAAGGGAAAAGAAGCAGTTGGGTGTTTGCAGTGGGTCCTGCTCTCATTTCGGAGGAATATTCCTGGAAATGGATCCCAGTGCTACACTTAAAGATGATTCTTGGCACCTTAACAGATCAATTGCAAACCAGTGGGAAAAAGCCTTTGCACAGGGGAGCTGGTGCAATTTGGCAGGACAGTGTTTTCTCTCTGGATATGAGAGAGGATTTAGGGATGAATCAAATAATCTTCTCCTCTCTCCGAGCCTGATGTTTGCCCTCGGACTCAGCTTTTCCCTCAGGCTTCTCCTGATGGATTTGCTGGGATATATTCTGGAAATCTGTCCATGCTTTGGGGTGGCTGCGACCTGTGGGATTTGGGCCCCCTCCAGCTACGAGTTTTGGGGTTTAACAAACTCTAATAATTCATCTTCTCCCTTGGGATTATCCAACCTTRCACTWACCAAAGTTTTTGYGGTTAAATAACAACAACAACATCATCAAMAACAACAATGACAACTCATTGTCTTAAACAGCTAAACTCAAGGATTTGGAGKGAAAACACAGCCACAGGTGTTAAATTAATGTAATTCTAGAGAAAGGAATCTCCTGAGCTGGATTGATGGGATTGTTGGACATAAAATACAGGGTGCGATGCAGAACACAGGGAAAACATGCAGAAGGAAAAGATCTTTCTTGGCTCATTTTCCTGTCCCAGAAAAGATCAYGGATTGATCCTGGTTGATATCCTGCTTCCAGAAATAGTTTCATGGTGGAGATCCCACAATCCTCCTGCAGTCCCTCACTGCTACTCCTGTCTAAGGAAAAACATTTAATTTTTTTGGGTTTTTGGCTTGGATCAGCACCATGAACCTCTGCTGCTCCTCCCAAAGGCGCTTCAGGAATTGCTGGGAATTGCAGCTTGCTGCAGTGATGACTCAGTGCAGCRGGACTCCAAATTCTAATAAATTAAATATATATAAAATTCCTCATTAAAGTCATTAATGATGCCCAAATCCCAACTGCATTGTGGGAATGAGCAGATAAACCTGGCTACACAATTCCCTGCTGACCGCAAAGGGATTTCACAGACATTTCCCATTATTCCCCTTGGATTTTGTGGATTTTGGTGGCATGAGTGGGGCAGAGGAGGTGGGAGAGGAAACATCTCCTCAGCCCTGGTGTGACTGAGCCACGGCTCCGTGCTCCGCCGGCTGGAAAACGTTCCTGTAAATCTCATTCCTTGGCTTTCCCAGCGGAACGGGGCCATTATGGAGGTGTCAGCTTGGAGAAGGGAAGTCCACGAGGCTGAGGTGACAGATGGGGCCCATCAACACCTTCAGGACAGGGAATGGYTGTCCATCAGTCTTGGGTAATGTTCTGTGTCCGAGCACTTGCAGGACTGAGAGCTCATTCCCTGCTCCACATGAACGATCCCAGGCGTTTTCTGGGATGGTTCCACCCCTCTCCTGGCTGATGGGCAGGGACAGAAGATCAGAAACAAGGATGGAAGAGTCTTTAGCACCTAATTCCCCTATGAGAGTGCCCCCAGGGTATTTTTATATTTTAATACTTTCATATCCATTTTTTTCTCCGTTAGCAGGCAAATTCCAGCATTATTGATTTGCCCCAGGCACTGGATCCAGGGATTCTTTATGGAGAGAGTCAGGCAGCCGCAGTTTTAAATTAATGGAATAATTTTGCCTTTACAATCCTTTCATGAGCTCTTGGAGCCGTGTTTGGGATGTGACAAACCTCCTGTTACCTATATTGTTTCAGCTAATGGCTCCTCTGTTATAGGATAATTCGAGGTCCTGGTCTCTAATGCAGCTGGAATGGGATAATTTTTCTCCACTTGGCAGAAGGGATGGCAGCTGCCTTTYCCCTGGAAATGTATTGCTTTGGGCACAGAGGGAAAATCTGGGAAGCTTCACATCAGTGTGGRGAGGTCAGAGAGAGGTGAGGAGTTCCCATCCCTGGAGATGCCCAAGGAGTTCCTGGATGTGGCACTCAGAGCTCTGGGCTGGGGACAGGGTGGCATCAGGCACAGCTCAGACTGGATGATCCCAAAGATCTTTTCCAATTCTGTCAGGGAGATGTGRCACTCCACCATTATCCTTCATCAGAATTCCAGCACCCAAARCCCCTTGATCCAAAGTTCTGGACATGAGTYCTCACCAAAAYTGGGGGTCCTTGTTCCCCTCAAATTCCAGCTCTGGGTGCAACCAYRGTGCTGTCTYACAGCAGAGGTGACCTGGARAGGCCTGGAAGCAGCAGCCTCSAGGGAAGATGTCCATGTGGAAGAGGATCCATTGACCTGGAAAGGCCTGGAAGCAGCAGCCTCCAGGGAAGATGYCCMTGTGGAAGAGGATCCATTGACCTGGAGCAGAAGAGCTCTTGGTCCCTAAATTCCTTCAAGGCCACATCCTCTGGTGCACCAATTAAATTTGGTGACCTGGCWTGGTGACTGAGCCATGTTTCTACATCTGACACCCACACCAGCCTCTGTTAATTCCAGGCTGGATTTTTGCTCCTGATTTTTGTCCTTCAAGCTGCTCTTACTCAAGGAATATCTGCCCTGTGTCCTGGAATTTGTGTGTGCAGTGAGCRCTGCCTGTTAAACCTTCAGATTCACCTGTCAGCTGAAGGGAGMACTCAAGGGCTGTGTTTTGGAATGCTTGGGATCACACTTGGGCTCAGAGGGAGAAATTTTCCTGCTGTTCAGCCTCTCCAGTCACYTCATCTTCCTGTCTCTAATTTACCTCATTGTCCCCTAAAAGCATGAAAGCAAATAAACACCATGACAACAGCTCTGGTAATGACCAGACAATGAGGTAATTCATGTTATTTTTCTCTTTGAACTTATTTAACCTTCTTATTTTTGTCYTTTAACAGTCCCAAATGGTCCAAAAATCCATTTCTGTTTCCCCAGGAGCAGCGTGTTGGACCTGTGACTTGGGGTCACCCTGTTACCCCTGCCTGGAGATGAAACCTCCTAAGAGGAGAATGTTCCTTATCCATTCTGGGGGAAGCTCAGGGCTGGGTTTCCCAGGGAAAAGATCCCCTGCTCTTCCATGAGTGATGGTTGAAATGCCAAAGGCACAAGTGCTTTCCATGGTTTATTCCTTAACAAAGCTTTTCCTGGGTGCTTGGGAGCAAAGCTGAATTCAGCTCCAGGGAATCCATTTCCTTTATCTCTTAACAATTGGTATTATTTTCCTGTAKAGTCTTCAAAGATTTCTGCCCAAAAAGGGTTTCTAGAAAGAGAATTTGGAGTTCTGAGCCTGGTCTRGTGGAAGGGCTCCCTGCCCACAGCAGGGACTTGGGATTGAGAGCTGTAAGGTCCTTTCCAACCCCAAAAAATCTGGGATTCAATGGGAACAAAGTGCAAAYGCATCACTCATGAGCTATGTAGTTCTGATCACCTGGGATGTGAAATTACCGGATCGAATCAGGTCAAAATGGGATAATAATTATTGTAGATTTCCTTTGGAGCCTGCTGGGCCTGGAGAAGGTGGCTTTGTGTGGTTCTGAGATCCGTGGCTGTGGGATAAATCCTGCTGCTGGAGCCGAGTGCCGATGAGCCGTGCTGGAAAAATGCGCAGAGCAGCCGCGACAAAATTCAAGGAGCAGCAGCAACAAAATTCGTGGAGAAGCAGCAACAAAATTCGTGGAGCAGCACCAGCGACACACTCTGAGCAGCTCAAATTTGCCCAAGTAATTAAAGTGTCACTTCAGGCTCTTGGAGAAGCGTGACTTTCCTGCAGCTGCTGGCTTTGGGACGCCGCTGACGGTAATTCCCCCTCGTCAACGCTCCAGCCCCAAGCTCTGGGCGCTCGGTGACCTTGATTAAACAAATCGAGCGGTTCAAGTACATAATTTAAAAGTTCTGTTCAAACACCAGATTTCGATGCTATCGCCKCTTCCCTGGAAAATGAAGGATTTAATGCTCCCATCCTGGTTAAATGGACTCGGCGGCGCTCGGGCTGAAAGGACGGCATGGTGGATTAGGGAGCTGTTGTGGGAAGTGTCATTGGGAACCTGTAATTTTCCTGTCTCTCCCTCTTCCTTCAGTGTTCCATTTCCATGGCGAATTTCAGGAGACAAATGCATTAGTTCAGCTGGGCAGGGAGGGTTTTGCTCCTGGTGTCTGCAGGRTTTGGGGCTCGGCACGGGAATTTAAGGTGGAAATGTGCAAATGGGAAAATCATTGCTCAACATGATGGGTGCCTTTAAATATTGGGAATTTACAGCTGGTTCAGCTGAAACAATGTTTTTTATGATGATGATTGCATATTAACCTAAAGGCTTGTGGGTTTTGAGGTTTTACTGAGGGGTTTTTTGGGGTTTAACTGACTCCAATCATTCATCTTGGATAGCTCTGGCAGATCCTGCTCTGTCCATAAAAAATATCCAACAATCCATTAACCACTCAACCTGAAAGCAGCCTGTGAGAATATTATTGAGTCCTTGCTTTATTACTAAATTTAATGGGATGAACACTCACCTTACAAAATATGATTGACTTCCTTTTCCCCCTGCTGAACCAGACCATAAGCTCAGGGCTGCCTTGGGTTGGGCACTCACCTGGCATGTTCGCTACGAGATTTATCAATTTCCAGCCACTTAAACTCAGATTAAAGCCAGGCTGACTCATGGTGCAGTAATTAAGGTTCCACACAGTGTCCCTTTATGGCCTTAATTATATAATTATGGCTGGGCTCTGATTTGGGRTTTCTATTTTTAGTTGTTGTTGAGGAGTCCCACGGCTCATCCCCTCCATGTCCTGTGAGGAACCCTGGCCTCTGGAATGATGTTTTTTTTGGCTTTGTGGTCCTTTATTCCTGAGAGGCGGTTTAAAAAAGGTTGGGAGTGTTTTGAATTAGTAAAGGCTGGGATTTCATAGAATCAGAGAATCCCAGGACGGGTTGGGTTGGTTGGGATTTTAAATCCCATCCCATTCCACCCTCATGCCATGGGCAGGAACGCCTTCCACTGTCCCAGGGTGCTCCAAACCCCATCCAACCCTGGACACTTCCAGGGATGGGGAACCCTGATTTATAGGAGCCCCTCTAACAGCAGCACTTGTGGCCTGGCTGCTGAGAGAGGGTGAGAAAAGCTTTGGAATAAAAAGCTCTTTCTTTTTAGAGAGAAGCTTTTAGTGAGAGCTGGGGGGATTTCTGACAGATCCCTTTGAAAATAAACCTGAGAGGATTTGGGATGAAAAGCGGACAAAACTTTCACTTAACCCAAAAAGCTGAGAAAAACATTCATGCTGCAAATGAAAACCGGAGAAATCAGAGTGATCCACACCCCTCCCCATTTGTTGCTTTTCTGTCCTCTCTGAATTCTGTCTGCTCCAAAATTTATGAGCAAAGGGAACGTTTTCCCCGGAGAGCCGGTGCTGCTGGGCGTGGGTGCTGCTCCTACAAGCAGAGCACATTCCCCACTGCACTCTGTCGGATTCCCATTAATGAACTGGAAATTTTTCTGCCAGGAGGATGAAGGAGCTGACACTGATAAATGGCGCTGGCGATGAAAGCCGCTCGCGACTGCCGAGCAGCCGCCGCTGTCCCGCGCATCCTCTGCGGATCCCGCTGCTCCGAGGAGGAGCTGGGAACTTCGGGAAGCTGCTAATGCAGCCTGGGGACCATTTCCTCCTAGATGCATTCAGTTTTATATGGATTTTCCAAGAATAAGATCAACCAGTGAGCGCCCACGTCTCCAGCAAGCCCAGGGTGGCGTCTGTGAGTGCCCACATCCCTTGGGAAATGGGTTTTTAGGGAATTCTCTGGAGAATGTCAGGATTATACCACCAGAGAATCATAGAGTGGTTTGGGACTTTTGTGTTGGAAGGGACTTTTGGGTTGGAAGGGACTTTAGGGATCCTCTCATTCCATTCCYTGCCATCTTCCACTGCCCCAAGTTATTCCAAACCCCATCCACCCYGGCCTTGGACACTTCCATGGATGAGATTTTTTATCCACAATCCTGAGGCCTTGCTCGAGATGGCTGCAGGAGGATTCTTTTCTTGAATTCCTTTTGAAACTTGGGCAGCAGAGTGACTTTGCAGCCAGGTTAGTGAAAAATCCATATGTTAGAATAATGCAGGGGGTAATGAATGACTCCTTAATAGCTGGGAAATAAAGCTGCAGCCAGCTCAATAAAGCTCTGGATCCTCACCTTCTCCTCCACGGCCTTTTAAAATAAACCATAAATTCCTGGAGTTTTACTATAGAGAGACTTAACTATTCAAGTAGGCAAAGTGAAATTTATATTGGATTGGGAGAAAATGAATGCCYGAGCCTTCTTTATAGTCAGAGCAAGGCTGACTGTGGCAGGCTGCCCTTTTGTAAAAGGGGAAAAATATTAATTTACAATTTAAGTGGGGATAAAACACCCCATGAACAGCTGCTGGTGGTCACTGCTGGAATTTCTGCTCCCCAAAGGGTGTCAGGGGGGCTTGAGGAAGAGCTGAGCCCCTTCTCCATCTTTTATTCCAGGGTTGTAAAATAACTTCATTCCCATGTGTCTCATCCTTTTCCAGTTGCTGGATTTCCAATGCCCATTTCCATTCTTTTTGTGGGCTCTGTTAGAGAGGGTTTGGTTTTGAAGTGAGACAATCACGTGAGACAAAGAACTCTTCTCCTGTGCCATGAATCCAGGCAAATTCTGGCTGCTCCAAAACACCAGGAAGGCTCCATGAGCTGCATTTATAGGGAATTTGGGAGGATTTTTGTGAGGTTGTTGAGGTGAGCAAGGATCAGTCCCATCACTCTGCCCCAAAGAGTAACGAGGCAAGGTTCAGGGTCAGGATATTTAATCCTTTCCCATCCCCTTTTGGTGAAACTCTTTGGCTTTTTTGGAYGTTGTGTTTCTTTGTGAAATGGGATTTTTAAYCCCTGGGTTCATAGTGAGCTCACAGAGGGAGGGAAGTGCAAAGGGAATTTAGATTTGGGCCTGGTTATGATTACAGGGCTTTCCACACCTTTTTTTTCTGGGATTTACCAGAGAGAAAAATGCCTGAAAACGATGAGAGCTGAACTTGCTCAGTTTTGGGAGGGTTTGTTCCATTGRGCACCCCCTGCATGAGCCAGTTTTAATCTCTGGATTTTATTCAGGCTTGCTGCAACTAGGGAATGGACAGGACATTTATTTTCTGGAAGGTAAATTGGTTAATAAACACGTTAATCTCCTTAGAATACTCCCATTTTATGTTTATATGAATTTTTTTAAGCTGATGCATTGAGGGACTCACAATTAACTGGGCTCCAGCATTTCTAAGGCAGTTGCTTGATGGCCATTGGTTATTAAATGTGATTTTATTAATGTTTTCTGTGGAAATTTGGATGAATCCCTCTATTTTTCTTAGCCTGAACTGTAAATTGTCCCAGTTTGGAAAAGAAATGCACTGCACTCAACGACTTCATCAGTGAGGTTGTTCCCTTGATGGCATTTTAATGTCACTTGGTGTCTAACGATGTCACTCCTTCATTTAGACAGGAGGGACACRGCACATTCCAGGAGGTGGGAGCTGGGCTTGGATAAATTGAAGCTGGCACTGGTTAAAAAGTGGGAATGATTAATCACAGGGATCACTGTAGAAAGAAAAATGGTAAATGGATCCTTGAGGGAGCTTTAAAATCACGAGGGGATGTGTGCTGGCTCATGAATGGTTTGGGAATATTTGTGTTCCCAGGGAAGAAATTCCCACCCCTGGGGTGATGTTTGTTGTGTGCAGGGTCTCTGGTGGGTTTCTCGCTGTGTCCGTGTCCTGGGAGCCCAGAAAGTTCCCCAAACCTGATATTTTTTATCTCTTCTGTTGCAAAAGGAGTGATTCCAAAATTTAAGTGGAAAAATCCCGAACTGGAGCTTCCCAGTTCTCCCTTCTTCTCTTCCTACCCTCAAACATCCCGGGAAGTTCCCAAGTCTGAGCTGTGCCTAAGTGGGTCACTGAGAAACTTCAGGAATCTGGAAATGGCTCTAATCCTGTGCCTGTATTTGCTTGCCTTGATTTTTCCTTATCCACAACCCCTTTAATTACCTGGATTTTGCGTCCCTGAGCTGCACAACGGCTGTTGGTGTTTAATTACCTCCAATAAACCCAAATTCTGTGCTTGTTGCTAACGAGGGATTTGCTCGGTGGCACTGGCAGCTCCTGGCTGCTCACACTTGCTCCTGATGAACATTTTTGGGTTGTCCCTSTCCAAGTGCTGTCCCCAGGTGCGGGGAGAGCAGCCTGGATCGATGTGCACGGAGCGGAGCTCTCAGCTGAGCTCTTGCAGGGCGTTAAGAGCTGGATAAACAGCTTTACACCAAGGTAAATATTAATTCTTTCCCGTGGACTGCGGATGGAAAAATCCAGGGCAAACAGGAATATTAATAAACCTCGGAGCTCTGTGGTCACAGGCAGGGCTCTGYCTGGGCTCCTTCCCATCCCCTTGGTGCTGGCTGCTCCCCTGGGTGCTGCCAYGGGATTTTGGGTGTGGGTTGGGATCACCTGGATGGGTTTCCCAAGCTCCAGTGGGAATTGGGAATTTCCTTCACTGGCTGGATGCAGAGTAATGGAAACAGGCTGGGAGAGCTGGGAATGTTCCCCTGGAGAGGAGAAGGTCCAGGGAGAGTCAGAGCCCTGCCGGGCCTGAAGGGCTCCAGAGAGAGCTGTGCAGAGGGACTGGGGACAAGGATGGAGGGACAGGAGCCAGGGAATGGCTCCCAGTGCCAGAGGGCAGGGATGGATGGGAGATTGGGAATTGGGAATTCTGGCTGGCTGGAATTGCAAGAGCAGCTGTGGCTGCCCTGGATCCTGGCAGCTTGCCCAAGCCAGGCTGGACATTGGGGCACCTGCTGGCAGGTGGGAGGTGTCCCTGCCATGGCAGGGGATGGGATGGGATTGGGATTTTAAATTCCCTTCCAACCCAAACCATTCTGGAATTCTGTGATGATGAAATATCCCCTAAAAGAGGCCGGGATAATGTGATCTGGGCTGATCTAAGGACTGCTTCCAATATGAACTTCTCTTAACTCATTTCCCCTTCCCCAAAACCCCAAGGAGAAATGAAAACCTCGTTAGAAAGCCCCATTGGAAACCAACCCCTTCTTTAAACTCATCCTGCAACCTCGGGTGCTGCAGGTGACCCTGGGCTCCTGGGACAGCTTCGGTTGGACCTTGGAGGGCACTGCCAGGACCTTGGAGGGCACTGCCAGGACCTTGGAGAGCGCTGCCAGGACCTTGGAGGGCACTGCCAGGACCTTGGACAGCGCTGCCAGGCCCTTGGAGAGCACTGCCAGGACCTTGGACAGCGCTGCCAGGACCTTGGACAGCGCTGCCAGGACCTTGGAAGGCACTGCCAGGACCTTGGACAGCGCTGCCAGGACCTTGGAGAGCACTGCCAGGACCTTGGAGGGCACTGCCAGGACCTTGGAGAGCACTGCCAGGCCCTTGGAGGGCACTGCCAGGACCTTGGGCAGCACTGCCAGGACCTTGGAGAGCGCTGCCAGGATGGAAACCGGAGTGGAGCCCCCTCTTGGAAGGGCAGCAACGTGGGTTGGTGATTGATTTGCTGCTCCTTGAGCAGGGATATGTCCCTGACAAAGCTCCTCGGGGCTGGTGCCGTCTCTAGGGGACAGTTCAGGGCTTTGATGCCACCAGAAGGACACAGGGACACGCTGAGGTTTGGCTGGGAATAACTGAACTTCCTAGGGAATAATTCTGGATAAATGGCTCGTAATCCTTCACTTTTGAGTAGAGCTGGGTTCAAAATTACAGCTTCATATTAAACCCCAGATCAAACAGAGTCTGGGGCCTGTTGTGAATATGGGATGTTTGGCTCAATGGCGGGAAATCTTTCCATCATTGGTGTGTTAAAACGTCCCGTGAGCTCTTTGGGAGCGCCTGCCACTCCTCCCGATGTTAATTTTGGCTTCTGCCGCCTGTTGGGAATGAATATCTTGTGGTCAGCCTTCCCACTATTTCAGCGCATTAATCGCGTGTGTAGCTTTGATTAACTGCAAAGTGTTCCCCTTCCTTAATTTAGCTTCACTAATTAATGAGGGGAGATGAGCTGATTGGGCCCAGGCTGGCTGTGATTTGCTGCTGTCACTTTGGGCGGAGTGGGTAAGGCAGAGTACGCTCCTGTTGCCAAAAGGAGGCAGAAAAGACAGGAAATCTGAGAGAATCCTGAAAGATATTTGGTTAGAAACTTGGTTGCTAGCGCTTCATTTTTAGGTGACATTTAAAATTTAAATTAAATTAATTAAGTTGTCCGTTATATGAGCAGTTGCGGGTAAATTCTCTTTTTCTAGCTTTGCATGGAGAGGACTGACCTGCACCTCTCTGCCTGCTGTGCTAAGTGATAATTTAAATTTTTTTCCCTCAATATTATTGCAATATTTTTACCCTAAATTTAAAGCATCCCAGCTGTGATCCAGGCTTGAAACAGAGGACGAAGCGCTTTAACAAAAGAGCGCCAAAGATATTATTCCTTGGAATGTGGCACTGACATGCATTGAAATAAAAATTAATAAGACTGACAAGTGATTGATTTTATTCAGGATTTTGATGTTGATTTTATAGGATTTTAATGTCAATTTTATAGGATTTGAATGTGGGTTTTCCAGGGATTTGTATGTGATTTTATAGCGATTTTGATCATGATATTACTGGGATTTTGGTGTTTTGAATTCAACCAGCGACTTTCGATGGTTGATTTTCTGGGATTTTTATGTTGATTTTCCAGGATTCTGAATGTTGATCTTTCCAGTGGGTTTGCATGTTGATTTTACTGTAATTTTGATGTTGATCTTTCAGGTATGACATGCGATCTTACCTGGAATTTGCATGATTGATTTTGATGCTGGTTTGATTGCATTTTCCAGGGATTGCATTGACACAATATTGGATTTTCATTATCGATTTCATGAAGCCTTCTGTTTGATGTTGATATGGTTTTAGTTATTTTACTTGTAGATTCTTATGTGCAGGTTTGGATTGCTTTTGGGATTGAGTTGATTTTCCACTGGGAATGTTGAGTTGACTTTCGGGATTTGATGGGTTGGATTTTACATGGATTTGATGTGATTTTCCAGGAGACTTTGATGTTAGATTTTCCACTGGATTTTGATTTGTTTTACTGGATTTTTGATGTTGATTTTCCAGGGATTTTGATGTTGATTTTACTGGGATTTTGATCTTGGTTTTACATTGATTTTACTGGGATTTTGAGGCTGATTTCCCAGGGATTTGACRTTGATTTTRCTGTGATTTTGATGCTGATTTTATAGGGATTTTGGGACCAGGAGCCCTGGAGGAGGRAGCCCTGGGCTTGGCACAAAGTTCCTGTTGGGATCAGCAGATTTCAGCCCCCACCAGCCGGGCAGGATGCTCCAAAGGGCACCCTAGGAACGCACACCTGGAAATATTTAAATAAAGCCCTGCAGCCCGGGTGGCTGAGAGAATTTCAAACMTATTTAAATAATTCCCTGAGCCTCGTGGGCGCTGGGCAGAACCGAGGTGTGCAGAACATGAAAAATCCCCGTGCTTTTTAGGATTGAAATGGTTTCAGTTGCTTGAATAAAAAAACCTTTATTTATTTTATTTTTTTTTTTTGGGGTGTTAACAACAGGGACTGAAGGTGAGCCAGAGCTGCTTCCTGGTGGCTGGAACTGGATAACTCAGGGGTATCAATCAGCCTTCCCAAATTAGCATTTCCCTGATAGGGATGCACAAAGCCTTTTAATGAGCACTTTCAAGTCCCCCCAGCTCCGTGGTTTTTTTTTTTTGCCTGCTCGTTCCTTAGCAACAGGCAGGATTGGCAGGGAGCAGGAGTTTGATGTGTTCCAACATAAAGGGTTTACAGGGCTGGAAATTGCATGCGAAAAATGGGGATAATTGTGGTTTATTGTTTTGGCACGAGGTTCAAAGATAAACAAACAACCTTTGGGCCCTCAGAAGCTTCCTGGCRTGTTCTTCTTCCTTCCTCAGTTCTCCTGGAGAACTTCTCCACCAAGCCTGGAGTTGAAATTAAATAGACTTTTGTCTGGTTTCCAGAAATTAACACATCAGAGCAGAAAAAGCGGGGAGCTGCTTGATCTGCATTAGAAAGGGGAATTAAGGAATGTTGGGTTGGAATGGGTGGAAAGGGAACAAACGTTCTACAAATGGCAGGGCTGCAGCCTGGGGGTGGTGGCACCTTCAGCCTGGAGAGGAGAAGGTTCTGAGGTGACCTCAGAGCCCCTGGCAGGGCCTGAAGGGGCTCCAGGAGAGCTGGAGAGGGACTGGGGACAAGGCATGGAGGGACAGGAGCCAGGGAATGGCTCCCAGTGCCAGAGGGCAGGGATGGGTGGGAGATTGGGAATTGGGAATTCCTGGCTGGGCTGGAATTGCCAGAGCAGCTGTGGCTGCCCCTGGATCCCTGGAGGTTCCAAGGCCAGGCTGGACACTGGGGCTGGAGCAGCCTGGGGCAGTGGGAGGTGTCCCTGCCCATGGAAAGGGGTGGAACTGGGTGGGATTTATGATTCTTTCCATCCCAAACCCCTCCAGGATTCTGGGATTCCATAATTTCAGGTAAAGGAGTGCCCTGGGAATGGGGCCCTGCTGGGTGCTGGGGTGGTTTGGGTGGGAAGGGCCCTTTAGAGCTCATCCAGTCCCACCCCCTGCAGTGGCAGGGACACCTCCCACTATCCCAGGTCGCTTAAAATATTTTCCACACTCACCCTGTGCATCAATCCTTCATTTTTTTTGCTTTCCAGGCATAGGATTGCATCTATTCCACCCCAAAATCTGCTGTCAGAAGCTGGGAGAGGATCAGCGTTGAGCAGAAACCCTGCACTGGGGAGCACCCACCCTCTTTCCATGGGATCCCACCCTTGAGCTCCTGGAAAACATCAAAGCCTGGTGTAAAGGGGATGATGCCAATTAAGCTTTTCTTTAATGAGCTTTGGGCTTTGCTGCCTTCCTGCTCAGGGCAGAYCCTACCACATCCCCTCTGCTGAAGACTGGTGGCACATCTCCTGTCTGGGATTGGTGCGGGCTGTGCCAGGGCTGCTGGAACACCCTCACAGATGTCCTGGGATGGGGACACCACCCAGAGATTGGGTTTCCCCAAACCTGGAGCCTCCCACCCTTGATTTAAACCCAGCAAATTTTTCATATTCTACCTGATAAATATCCAACCCTTGAAATCACTGCCCCCTCTGGAAGAATAAATTCAAACAGAGGAGCAAGAATCCTCCACTGGAGCCTCCCACCTTCCCTTCCCCCTGCCATGGGTGCTTTCCATGAGGATTTGATGTTGGGGTTGACCAAGATTAAGGTTGGGGCAGGTGCCTGAGGTTTGCTCTGCTGTGTGATCCATGCAGGGTCAGAGAGCTGCAGCTCCTCTGCTCTCATCCCACCTTCCCTTCTGCCCAAATTCTTTAATTAAAAACACACCAGAAAGAGAGAGAACACGAGAAACCTCTGCAAACGCTTCCTTGGTGATTTATGGGCCTCAAAAACTTGATTTTTTATCGTTCCACAGGGGATCCTGATCCCTTTACAGGCAGCAGCAGCACTTGGTACCCTCAGGTAATACCTTCTTCATTCCCATCCCATCCCATGCATCTCCCCGCATATCCTCATCCCATTCTCCCGAATCCCCATCCAGCCCATCCCAGCATCCCATCCACCATCCATGCATCCCCCCACCCATCGTCCCACCATCGCCTCCATCCCATGGATCCCATCCCATCCCATATCCCATCCACAACGAGAGAAGTTAGTTGATATAGTATTGTTGTGATTTATGATATATATGATTTTCAGGGATTTGCTTGACTCTTGACAATGGTTATTTGGAGCTTTGACTTTACTGTGGGGGACTTTGGGTTGATCGTGAGTGCTTGATTAGCTGGGTTATTTCGTTGGAATGTGTTGATGAATGTTATATCATTTGATTTTTGATGTTTGTCGATTTTCCTAGTGGAGAGTGGATGGTGCTTGGAATTCTTACTGGGGGCATTTTTGATGTGGTGGATCTTTTTACTCGGTCGCGGCATGTCGTGTTGGAGTGATCTTGATTTTTTTCCTAGTGATGTGTCATTTTGGTTTTGAGGTATTTGCCTAGGGATGTTGTATGGTGTGGATTTTTTTTTTTTAGCTTTTCGGTTGTGCCCTCTGTTGGGATTTCTGCATGCTTTTGGTGTATTTACATGATTTTACTGATTGCGGTGGTATATCTCTTTGAGCGGCCTGATTTGGAGTTTTCACCTTCTTGTGGGCTTTTTTTTCTTTCTCATGCTTCGTGGTTTTTGGCTGGGGGTTGGTTTTTTTTTGTTTTTTGTTTTGGTTGGGAGATCCCTGTGCTAGGTTTTGCCCCTGTTTTCCTTTTACCTTTTCCTTCTTCTTTGTCTTTCTCTTCTTTCGCACTGCTTTTTGGCCGGGGGCTGTTACCGTGTTCAGGCGTGCCTTGTGCGGTTTTTGTTCTTGTGGTGGTTTTTCTTTTTTCTTGTTGGTCCCCTCATTTAGTTGGTTGCGTGGCATCCTTATTTGTATGTTCTTTTTGCTTTGTTTCTGGGCGCCTCTTCTTGCTTCGCTGCTTTGAGTTTTATGTTTTACTGTGTGCGGGTTATGCTGGATTCGCTTGCCGGTTTGTTTCTGCGTGGGGGGGTTGGTTGGGCGTGTTTTGGTCTTCTTAATGGATTTTCTTTTTTTATCTTGCTGGTTTGGCCTTTCGTGCCTGCTTTGATTCTGTCTCACGTGTAGTTTCTTTGTTCCGGTTGTGCTCTCTTGCTTTTGTGTCTTTTTTTCCATTTTCTCTTTTTGCGCCTGTCTCCTGTTTCTTCCGCGTTGTTGCTTTTTTTTCCTGGTCTGTCACTGTTTTCTTTCGTGGTTTAGTCTTTTTTGTTTTCTTCTTGTTTGTGCTGTTCATCCTGTTTTTTTCTCTTATGCGTCTTCTTGTGTAGGCTGGCCCGTTTCTGCGGGTTCCGGTCTGCTTTTGGCATTGTTTTACTTTTAGGCGTTTGGCCCCCTTTGTCTGGGCCGGCGGGGCTCGCCCGTGTTGAATTTTCTCTTTCTGTGTGTTACTCTTTTGGCTTCGGGTCTGTTTTGGCCGCCGCTGTTTTTCCTTTTCCTGTTGCGTGGTTTCTTTTTCTCCGTTTGGTTTTGTGGTGGTGGGGTCGCGCGCTTCTCTTCTTGTTTTTCGTGCCTCGTTGCATTTTGTTTGTTGGCTTCCGTTGTGGTTCTCTGTGCTGCGTTACTGCTGTTTCTGCCGGGGGTGGATTTTTTTCTGCGTTTTTTCTTTCCGTTTTTTGTGGTTTTTTCACTGGGGTTGTCTTTTTTCCCTCGGGGGCTCCTGGCGGATTTTTGCGTCGCCGTGTTTTCGTTCTTTCTCGCTGCCCGCGTCGCGGTTTTCTTTCATGATCTTTGCTTTTTCTCCTCTTGTTTTTTTTTTTCTTTTTTTGGCGGTGGTGTTTTTTTTCTTGCGACGTGTGTCCTTTTACGGTGTTGTGTTACGTTAGTGCTGTGCTATTTCCTTTGTCCCTCTGTCTCCGGGTTTTTTGTTTCCTTTCCTCTTGCTTTTGTGCTTGTTTTTCTGGTGCTTTGTGTTTCTTTGTGCGTTGTCGGTTTTTCTTTTGTTTGTCTCATTGGCGTGTGTGCTTGTTTTCGGTGCCTGCGGTTTGTCTCTCGGTGTCTTCTCCTGGGAGTTTTCTGTCTGTTTACTTCCCGACCGCCGCCTCCTCTATTTTGCTTTTGTCCGTTTCCTTTTGGCGCGTGTCTGTGCTCCTGTCCTGACGCCTTTTTCTTTTTTTTCCTTCGCCCTTTCTCCGTTTTCTGCTCCGGCTTTGGCCGTTCTGCTGCCCTTCTGGTTTTTTGTGGTCTGCCCTTCTGCCGCTTCTTCCTGTCGTTTCTGGGCTGTTGTGCCTTTCGGTGGGTTGCACGTCTCGTCTGTTGGGGCTCGCTTGCCTTTTTCTTGCCTGGCGCTACTGTTCTTGTCTCTTTTTTCTTCGGTTTCTGTGTTGTGTAGCTGCGTGCTTGTGTCATTTGGGTGATTTTCTCCGCTTTTCTGTTGTTGTGGACTTCTTCTTTTCGTTCACTCGCATGCTGTTTCTCTGATTTGTGCTTTGCTGTTGTTGTCTTTTCCCTCACTTTCCCCCCGTCAGGTGGATTTTTTTTTGTTTCTGTTGGTCGGGGCGCCGGCTTTTGTTTTCCTCCCGTACTTTTTTGTTGCCGTGCTGCCTGGGGCCCCTTCGCTTTTTGTTTCCCGCTTTTTCTTGCTTTCCTGCCTTACCCTTAAAAGGCTTGGCTTCCTTGTTTCCCCGGCTTCGCGTGTTCTAGGCATTTCCTTTGCCCCCCTTTTCCGGTTTCTGGGGCCGCTGAGGTTTCTGTTCTATCATGGCGTGTTTCGCCCGGCCGTGCCCCGTTCTGGCACGGGCCCGGCCCCACGGGTGTTTTGGTTGTCGTATTCGCAGTCCGCCGCAGGGTTCACGCCTGCTGGAGTTCTTTGCCTGCTTTGGCTTTGTATCTGGTTTTCTCTTCTGCCGTCAGGCTTGTTTTGCATCGGCGTGCCGGCGTCGGGCTGTCTTGTTTTTTGGGGCGGCGTGTATTTCCTGTGTTGTCGGGTGGTTTGTTGCTCTCTCTCGTTCGCTTTTCTGCTGACTCTCCTCTGCCTTGGTCAGGGCGGCGTGCCTCTTGTGTCCGTGCGTTTTGTGTTTTTTGGGCGCCGAAGCTTGTCTCCCTGTTGCTTAGGGCTTTGCGCTTCTCTTGTCCCCCCTGTTCTTTTTGGTTTTTGGTTTTTTGTTTTTCTTTGCACCCGTTCTTTGTTGTCTTTTTCCGTTTCGCGTGCTGTGGGGGCTTTTCTCCTGTGTGTTTGCCGGTGCTTCGTCGGGCCGGTCTCCTCTACTCCTTGTTGTGTGCGTGTGCTTTCTTGTTTCTCTTTCGCTGTGTTCGCTTGGGTTTGTTTCCTTTGTTCTGACCTTTGTGCTGTTCGGTGTGCTTCCCGACTGGTTTTTTCTGGTGTGGCTCGCCTGGCGCCTTCTCGTGGTTTTGTGCCTCGTGTGGCCGTTGCCTGTGCGTTCGTTCCTGTGTTTCTGGCAGGGGCGCCTTCTTGCGGCTCCGTGGTTTGTTTTTTCTTTCTTCGCTGGGACGGTCCCGTGGTTCTCCCGTTCGTGCTTTTTTTTCTGTGTTTCGCTGTTTTCTTTTGCCTGTTTTTCGGGGTGTGCTGGGTGGGTGTTGGGTTTCCGTTGTATTGTGCGTGGTGGGTCTCTTGGTGTTGTTTGATGCGTCGGCTGTTGTCGTGTAGCGGTTTCCGCTCGTTATCTGTTTCGTTGTTGTTTGTTCCTTTTGCGTTTGTTGCGCGCGTTTTTTTGTCCCGCGCCTTGGGTCGGTGGTTTTGTCGGCTTTTGTGGGCCGTGTTCGCCTTTTTGTTTTTTTTGCGCGCGGCCTCGTTTTTTGCGTCTGTTTTTTGGTGGTTGTTTCGTCTTGGTGTTTGTCTTCCTATGTTGCGGCCTTGCCTTTCTCGCCCGCTTCTGCTCTTTGTACTGCGGCACTGGCCGTCTGCTTCGTGTGTTCCTGTTCGGTTGGCGTGCCGTTGTGCTCTGTTATGTGTGCCTTGGTGCCGTCCGTGCTTGTTTTGCTTTTTTTGCTTTTCGTTTGTTTTATTTGTGCCTTTCCCCGTTCTGTTTGTTCTTTTCTGGGGCGGGCTTTGTTGTTGGTTTGTCGTGCCTTGGGCTGCGGCTGGTTTGTACGGTCCGTGCTTTTTGGTCTTCTGTGGGTGCCTTTTTTTTTTTTGCGGGCGTGTTGTGTGTTTGTTTTTTGTCCTTGTGCCCGTGTGTTTGCGTTTGGCGGCGTTTTCTTGCTGTCCGCCGTTTTTGGGTTTGCCAGTTTTCTCTGGTTCGTCTTGGCCCGGTAGTGGTCTTTCGTGTAGTGTTGTTTGCTTGCTCTTGTGCTTTTGTTTGTGTGTTTTTCGTGTTGGGTTTTTATGGGTCGGGTGGTGTGTGGGTTGTGGGTTGTTGCGGGTGATGTTTGTGTCGGGTGCGGGTGCTGGTCGTTTTGCTTTGCTGTGTTTTTTTTTGTCTTGGGGTGGGGTAGTTTGTGAGTTTTTTTGTGTGTTTGTTCTGTTTGTGTGGTTTGTGGTTGTTTCGTTGTTTGTGTTTGTGGTGGCTGTTTTTGGTGGTGGATTTGGTGCACAGTGTGTCTGGTGCGTTGTTTGGTGCTGGTGTGCGTGGTCCTGTCTGTCGGTGGTCTTGGTCCTGGAAGGGGTGCGGTTTCCTGACCCTAGGGCCTTGCCTTCCGGGCTGGCCGCTCGTTGCTTCTCCTTGCTGCTGTCTCGTTCGTGCCGCGAAGTGGCGTTTCTCCCCCTTTCCTCTCGCTGGCTTTTTTGACTCCTTCCTTGGTTTCCTCTTCTCTGCAGCTCCCGCGTGCCATTTGGTTTTGCTTTGGCTTCTTGTTTTGGTTCGCTTTTGCTTTTGTTCCGGTGCATTTTCATGCGTTGTTCCGAGCGTGGCGCCTTGGTTGGTGGAGGTGTCTCCGCAGTGCCTGTCCGGGCCCTCTGTGGCGTTGCTGTGCTTCGGCTGGGGTGGGGGATGCCGGGATGGCTGACCGGCGGGCTGGGCGGGTCTCCTGTGGTGGGCCTTGTTTATCTGGCCCCCTGGCTGCCTTCCGTTTTTCCCTGCAGGGTTTCTTGTGTCATGTGGCTGTTCTTTCCATGTTGTTTGCCGGTTTTTGCCTGTCGTGCCCGTTGATCGTGCCTCCTTTGTCATGTTTGTCTTGTCGTATGCGCTCGGCTTGTGTGTTGTGGCGTTCTGGTGCTTTCTCCTCGTTCCTTCTCGTTTTGTTGTTTTGTCTTCGTGGCGCTCTCGTTTTTTTCGCATTTTACTTTGTTCTGTCGTGCTGTTTCCTTCGTTTTCCTTGTGTTTTCTGCCGCCTCCTTGCCGTGCTCCTTGGTGTTTGCTGGGCTTGCGCCGCGCTTCCTGGTTGTTGCTGCGTTCTGCTGCTTGTGCGTGCCTGCCCGTGTGTGTGCCTCGGACGTCCTGGTGGTTTCGTTGGTTTTGTTGGTGTTCTGCTTGGATCGTTGTTTCGTAGTGCGGCCTGGGTTTTCTTGATGGTTGTTCCTTATGCTGTTCTTGCGCCTTGGGGTTGTTGGTGGTTTCCGTGCTGTGTTTTTGGTTGGTTTCCCTTTTTTTCGTCTTCGCTGTTTCTGTGCTGTGCTGCGTGTTGGCTGCTGCCCCTTGGCGCGTTGCCATCCCTCTTGGGAGTGGTCCCAGTCGGTTTGGTTTTTCTCCGGCCCAGCCGGTCGCGCGTTTTGTGTCCGCGTCCGCCTGTTTGGTGTGTTTTCGCGTTGTTGTCCTTTGTTTGTTGGAATTGGGGTTGTTTGTCGCTGCCCAGTGTGCTTCTCCAGTGGTTTTTTTTGTCGGGGGCTGGCGTTGGTGCTGAGTTTTGCCTTTGCTGCTGTTCGCTTTTGGTTTTGTTCTTCCTGTGTTTCCCCGTGTCTTCCGCTTGGTCCGGCCGGGTGCCCTCCGTGCTTTTGGTTTAGGCGGTCTATCCTGCGCCTGTGCGCCAGGTTGATGTGCTGCTGCGCAGCTGGATGCACCCGGGCCCTCCCTCTCGGTGGCGGACGTGTCCTTTGTGTCTGGCCTGTTCCTGGGCTGCGTGCTCACGCGCTCGGTTGTCCGGGTTTTTCCTGCTCGTTCGCCCGGGTTTGACGCGTTGGGAGGCGGGCCTTTGTGCCTTCCGAGGTTTCCCTCCGCTCTTCTGTGGGAATATTGGGCCCTTGCCGTGCGCCCCCGTTCCTCCCTTTCGGTTTCTTTTGTGCTGGTGGGTGGAGGAGGGTTCCGCGCTGTTCTTCCCCTTCACGAGCCTTGGCTCCTCCAAGTTGCTCTGCCTGCTGCTCTGCTATTTCCCTCTTTTCTTTGCTGTTCTTGCCTGTTTTATTGTGCCTACGGTCCCATTTTGGCTGCTCGTGTTTGCCTGTTTCGCCGTTTTGGCTCCTGCCCGTGTTTGTCTTGTGATCTTCACGGTCTCCGGTGTGGCACTAGACATACACACACACTAGTGTATTCTTCGTTATTTTCAATGGATGTGTTGTCATCACCGCATTGTGTCTGCTGCCAGGTATCCCACTCCCTTCGCGCTCTTTACATGCCAGTTTTTGTCTTTGTTGCCTGTCTCCACTAGCCTGGTTTTTTCTGAGGTTGGTCTCTTCCTAACGGCGCATTCTGTTCTTCTGTGCTGTTGGAGCTGGCTTTGTTACCTGGGGGTTTTGCGATTCTGTTCCGTGTGTATTGCGCTATCGGGTGCGTTCGGGTCTGCCATCTTTCTTCCTCAACTGCCCTGCGCCTTTACTCTGGCGTTTATTGGCGGTGAGGCTTCGTCATTGGTTTTTGCAGTGTTTTTGTCCTGTTGTGGTGTGTGTGCTGAGCTAGTTCAGTTTTCACCTGCATGTTGTCTGATGGCTTTGCTGGGGTTTGTTGTCTGTAGCGCTCGTCTTCTGGGTGCGTCTGCCCTTCAGCTGGCCTCGGGCTCGTGTCCGGTGCTTGGTAACACGGGGATTAAGGGTGGTTTGGGGAGGATTTACATTTTTAGATGGGAGCGGAAGTGGCTATGGGGGATGAAAAAACTTTTGTGTCATAGATTTGGGGTGAGGTATTGCGAGTGATGGATGATCTGAGGCTGTCGACATACGGATTATATGCTACACTTGTAACTGGTTCTGAGTGATAATGTGCTCATATGTTTATCTTGGATGATTAGGTCAGGCGTGACGTATCGTTTTGATGTTATATGGACTGTTTAATTTTTTTCATTTGATTTTACTGGAGTTGTGCTGATTCCCCCAGGGATTTGACGTTGATTTTACTTGTGATTTTGATGCTGATTTTATAGGATTTTGGGACCAGGAGCCCTGGAGGAGGAGCCCTGGGCTTGGCACAAAGTTCCTGTTGGGATCAGCAGATTCAGCCCCCACCAGCCGGGCAGGATGCTCCAAAGGGCACCTAGGAACGCACACCTGGAAATATTTAAATAAAGCCCTGCAGCCCGGGTGGCTGAGAGAATTTCAAACATATTTTAAATAATTCCCTGAGCCTCGTGGGCGCTGGGCAGAACCGAGGTGTGCAGAACATGAAAAATCCCGTGCTTTTTAGGATTGAAATGGTTTCAGTTGCTTGAATAAAAAAACCTTTATTATTTTTTTTTTTTTTTGGGGGTGTTAACAACAGGGACTGAAGGTGAGCCAGAGCTGCTTCCTGTGGCTGGAACTGGATAACTCAGGGTATCAATCAGCTTTCCCAAATTAGCATTCCCTGATAGGATGCCACAAAGCCTTTTAATGAGCCTTCAGTCCCCCAGCTCCGTGGTTTTTTTTTTTGCCTGCTCGTTCCTTAGCAACAGGCAGGATTGGCAGGGAGCAGGAGTTTGATGTGTTCCAACATAAAGGGTTTACAGGGCTGGAAATTGCATGCGAAAAATGGGGATAATTGTGGTTTATTGTTTTGGCACGAGGTTCAAAGATAAACAAACAACCTTTGGGCCCTCAGAAGCTTCCTGGCGTGTTCTTCTTCCTTCCTCAGTTCTCCTGGAGAACTTCTCACCAAGCCTGGAGTTGAAATTAAATAGACTTTTGTCTGGTTTCCAGAAATTAACACATCAGAGCAGAAAAAGCGGGGAGCTGCTTGATCTGCATTAGAAGGGGAATTAAGGAATGTTGGGTTGGAATGGGTGGAAAGGGAACAAACGTTCTACAAATGGCAGGGCTGCAGCCTGGGGTGGTGGCACCTTCAGCCTGGAGAGGAGAAGGTTCTGAGGTGACTCAGAGCCCTGGCAGGGCCTGAAGGGGCTCCAGGAGAGCTGGAGAGGGACTGGGGACAAGGCATGGAGGGACAGGAGCCAGGGAAGTGGCTCCAGTGCCAGAGGGCAGGGATGGGTGGGAGATTGGGAATTGGGAATTCCTGGCTGGGCTGGAATGCCAGAGCAGCTGTGGCTGCCCTGGATCCTGGAGTTCCAAGGCCAGGCTGGACACTGGGCTGAGCAGCCTGGGGCAGTGGGAGGTGTCCCTGCCCATGGAAAGGGGTGGAACTGGGTGGGATTTATGATTTTTCCATCCCAAACCCCTCCAGGATTCTGGGATTCCATATTTTCAGGTAAAGGATGCCCTGGGAAGGGGCCCTGCTGGGGCTGGGGTGGTTTGGGTGGGAAGGGCCCTTTAGAGCTCATCCAGTCCCACCCCTGCAGTGGCAGGGACACCTCCCACTCTCCCAGGTCACTCAAAATCTTTTCCACACTCACCCTGTGCATCAATCCTTCATTTTTTTTTTTTTGCTTTCCAGGCATAGGATTGCATCTATTCACCCCAAATCTGCTGTCAGAAGCTGGGAGAGGATCAGCGTTTGAGCAGAAACCCTGCATGGGAGCACCCACCTCTTTCCATGGGATCCCACCTTGAGTCCTGGAAAACATCAAGCCTGGTGTAAAGGGGATGAGGCCAATTAAGCTTTTCTTTAATGAGCTTTGGGCTTTGCTGCCTTCCTGCTCAGGGCAGATCCTACCACATCCCCTCTGCTGAAGACTGGTGGCACATCTCCTTCTGGGATTGGTGCGGGCTGTGCCAGGGCTGCTGGAACACCCTCACAGATGTCTGGGATGGGGACACCACCCAGAGCTGCTCCACTCGACTCCAAACCTGGAGCCTCCACCCTTGTTTAAACCCAGCAAATTTTTCATATTCTACCTGATAAATATCAGAAGTTTGGGACGTTTTTCACTCTGGA
>NDFG01000032.1:1066905-1126614 GCA_002167245.1 Sporophila hypoxantha
GCATCCCAAGGGTTGAGCTTTTCCCATGGAGGCCCCTCAGCTCTCACTGAAACCAGATCTGCCCAGCTTAACCCTGCCCAGATTCATTTGCAAGCTAATTAAGACTGATGACTTAATTTAGAACCTCCAGGCTGTTTCCTGGGGAATTTTGGCACGCTCAGGCACCGGGGAACAGATCCCTGCTGTTCATAATTCCCAGTTCCCTGGGCTGAGGTCAGAAGGGGTTTTCTGCAGCCAAGATTTGGCTCAGCCCATGCTGCCTGTGGCATCTCTGGCAGGCAGCACCGAATTCCTGGGGGATGCACTCGTGGGGCTCTCTGCAGCCTCCTGCTTGCAGCATTCCAGAGAAATCCATGGATAGGAATAAGCACCTGTTACCTGCTGCTGCCAGTGGGTTTGTGCCACTCCACTGCATTATGTGCCGGCTGGAGCTGCAAACACACCCAGCTCTGCTCACAGCCACCCATTCCATCCTCCCCAGCCTCTTATCCAAGGAATCTCCATCTCCAACCCGACAGGTTAGGCAACTCCCACGCAAATTGCAACGCTTTTCCACTCTGGACACCCTCCTGGCACTCCTTCGTCTCCCAGGCGTCACCTCCATGGGAAAGGTGCTCCCAGACCTCAGTCCAGCCTGGCCTTGACATTCGCCAGGATCCAGGGCCAGCCACAGAAAACTCTGGGAAAGCTGTTCCACACACCCACACCCTCACAGCCAGAATCTTTCCCAAATCCCATCGACCCTGCCCTCCTGCATTTGAAGCATTCCCTGGTGTCCTGGCACTCCAGGCCTCTTGGGGAATCACGTTCATCCTCTCCTGTTCTTTCAGCTCCTGGAAGGCACACGTGAGATCATCCGCAACATGCTTCTCTGCCAGCCTGAAGGACCCCCAATTTTCCCGCCTTCCTCACAGCAGAGCTTCCCATCCTTGAATCACTGCCCCCTCTGGAAGAATAAATTCAACACGAGCGAGCAAAGAATCCCCACTGGAGCCTCCCACCTTTCCCTTCCCCTGCCAGGGTGCTTTCCATGAGGATTTGATGTTGGGGTTGACAACGATTTTAAGGTTTGGGGCAGTGCCTGAGGGTTGCTCTGCTGTTGATCCATGCAGGGTCAGAGCCGCAGCTCCTCTGCTCTCATCCCACCTTCCCTTCTGCCCAAATTCTTAATTAAAAACACACCAGAAAGAGAGAAACACGAGCAAAACCTCTGCAAACGCTTCCTTTGAGTGTATGGCCTCAAAAACTTGATTTTTTCTGTCCAAACGGGGATCCTGATCCTTTTACAGAGCAGCAGCACACTTGGTACCCTCAGGTAAATCCTTCATCCCATCCCATATCTCTCCTCTTTGTATCCCATCCCATCCCATCCCATCCCATCCCATCCCAAGGGTTGAGCTTTTCCCATGGAGCCCCTCAGCTCTCACTGAAACCAGATCTGCCCAGCTTAACCCTGCCCAGATTCATTTGCAGAGCTAATTAAGACTGATGACTTATTTAGAACCTCCRGGCTGTTTCCTGGGGGAATTTTGGCACGCTCAGGCACCGGGGAACAGATCCCTGCTGTTCATAATTCCCAGTTCCCTGGGCTGAGGTCAGAAGGGGTTTCTGCAGCCAAGATTTGGCTCAGCCCRTGCTGCCTGTGGCATCTCTGGCAGGCAGCACCCGAATTCCTGGGGTATGCACTCCTGGGGCTCTCTGCAGCCTCCTGCTTGCAGCATTCCAGAGAAATCCCATGGATAAGGAATAAGCACCTGTTACCTGCTGCTGCCAGTGGGTTGTGCCACTCCACTGCATTATGTGCCCGGCTGGAGCTGCAAACACCACCCAGCTCTGCCTCACAGCCACCCATTCCATCCTCCCCAGCCTCTTATCCAAGGAATCTCCATCTCCAACCCCCTCCTTGCCAGAGTGGGGGTTTCCAGGTGTGAATTGCAGTGGRGCCGTTTCTGGTGGTGAAGCTGGGTCACTCAGGAGTGGCTTTAACACTTAAAGAAACCTCGAAGGYGTCAGCAAAACCAGATTTAATTTAAATTTAACAAAGCTCAATTTCAAGGTTCACTCTGTTGCYACATAAACATACAAAGGAAAATCAGATCAGGATCAATTTAATCTGATTTGCACAGATTGGACAAAAGGAGAGGAGTGCAAAGGGCAAGGGAAACCCTCCTGCTGAGCTTCTCCTTACCAAGCTCGGCCTAAGATTTGATCGATGGCTYTATGCCTGAAGGATTTAGCAGCACTTAATCATGGAGTAATTTAACACTTGTAGTAAATTGTACTGAAGCTCTGTGTGAGCACAGCAGTGACTGAACTGCAGCCCTGGCACTGCTCCTGCCGCACTTGCCGAAGGTGTTGAGGACAATTCCCACACGGACACAAAGGAGGTCAGGGAAAGGTGAAAATTCCCTCCTCAGGAGCTTCTGAATCTCTCAGCTGGAGGTGTCAGCCCAGTCCCATCTCCAGCTTTTGTTCACGCTCTCTGAAATCTCCAAATCACAAATGTTTAGGAGGTGGCAGAGCTCCAAGGGTGTCCCATTCTGAGTGGTGTCCCATTCTTGAAGGATGTCCCATTCCCACGGATTTTCCAACTCACCAGGATTTTCCACTCCCAGGGATGTCCCATTCCCAGGTTGTTACATTCCCGGTCAGGATTCCCCTCCCACAGATATATCCCTACTCCCGGAATGAGCTCACTACCCAGAGATTGTCCCACTCTCAGGGAGTCCCAATCCAAAGGTGTCCATTCTGAGGGATGTCCCATGCAGGGATGTTCTACTCCTAGGGATATCCACTCACAAGGAAGTTCGCCCATATCCGAGTGGATTTTTCCCACTCCCAGGAACGTCCCATTCCCAAGGGATGTTCCCATTCCCCAAGGGCTTTTCCCCATTTCCCAGGATTTACCCATTCCCAGAACATCCCATTCCACCGTGATGTCCCATTCCAGGTGTCCATCCGGAGATGTCCATCCACATGATATTCGCCACTCCAGGTTGTCCCATTCCGCGGATGTCCATCCCACAGATCATTCCCACTCCCAGGAATGTTTTCACTCCGCAGGGAATGACTCCTCAATTCCAAGATGCCTAATATCCCAAGGTGTCCCATTCCCAGGATGTGTCTGACTCCTAGGGATATCCCGCTCCAGGATGTCCCATCCAGTCCCATTCAGCCAGATGTCCCATTCCCAGGAAATGCCATCCCGATTCCCACTGGTTCCAGCCAGATTGTCCCCCTCCGCAGATGATGTCCCATTCCAGATTATCATTCCATCCCATTCCCACGGTGTCTTCCATTCTCCTCCTCCGAATGTTCCCACTCCCTGAGTAATGTCCCCACTCCCAGGGAGATGCAGTCCAGCGAGGGCTCCAAGCTGCCTGCACACAGAATATTCTCTCTAAAGGCTCATGAGCTGCTTGGCTTTGAGACCCTCTCAGTCTCCCGGATTTTCAGCGAAAGAAGTTTTCCAGGGTTGTAGGGAATGCTGGAGTTTCTCATCCCCACCTTGGTGAGGCACCAGGAGCTCAGACAGCTCCATCCCCACCTTGGCTGTGCAAGTTCCTGATGAGGTTTGGGGAAGTCTTAGCGCCCAAATAGCTCCAATGCTGAGGGTTAATGAGAATTCCTGGGATTCTGGAGCAGCCTGAGGAGTGGGGAGAAGGGAAAATCCACCTGGCCCTGCTCAGAGCTACCCCAGAGTGGAGGCACTGAGTGCCTGTGGSAATGGGATGCAGTGGCAGCAGGGAAATGTCCCCACCTTTGCTCCTCATGTTTAAAATCCTGATGGAAAAGCAGCGCTGGTGGTGTGGCCTTGGTCTCCTCTTCCCTGGAGCCGAGCTGAACTGGTTCTGCTGGAATGGTTGGAAACATTTTGGSAGCACTGAGGAAGACGTGACCTCCTGATCTGGAACTGGAGCTGAGGGATGCAGGAAAKGCATTCCCACGTTTTTCCCACCAAAGTGGGAATTCTCAGTGTGTGGCCTGTTCCCACGGGATTGTCCCCTCATGGTGTGACCATGTCACCATCCCCACCTGCTCCAAGGAATCCTTCCCAGGGAACAGCAAACATCCACTTTTTTTGGACCTTTCCTGTGGGGAAGTCTTTGCCTTTGTTTTCTCATTGTTGAACATGGATATTTCCCTTTTCCATGTGTGGTGGGGTGGAAGGTGTCTCCTGGTCTCGTGGGAGGAATTCCTTGGGCAGAGGAGCTGGARTGAGATGACTTTGAGRTGCYTTCAACCCAAACCATTCCAGGATTCCATAAATAGCATCACTATTAGGATCTGTTCCCATGGATGTTCCCAACATTAGAAGAGGCAGGAGAAAGGCACTGAAAGGAAAGGAAATATTGAAAGGAAAGGACACTGAAAGGAAATATTTTCCTGGGAAAACAGAAAGAAAATATTTTCCTGGGATGGAGGTGCTGGTGCCTCACTGACTCTGGTCTGTGTTTGCCCAGGACACCCAAGAGTCACATGGAGCCCAGGTCACCTCCACACCAGGCTTGTTCCCAGGAGCTGTGTCCTCAAGGGATGCTCAAAGTGACTTTGTTGGCAAAACCTTTGGATCATCTCTCGGGGCTATTGGCAGGAAATCAGCGATGACAGAATTCCATAAAAACCTCTTCCAGTGCTGGGGAAATTGGATTATTGGTGTGAGAGTCTGTCGCGATCCGTCCCAGTGAACAGGTGACGCGGTGATTTTAAGGTACAAAATAACCAACAAAGGCACAGGGGATTTGCAGTAACAAAGCCAACATATGCAGTTTTATTGAAAACAGAAATGTGTTGGTGAGGGGGAACCAGAGAAAAAGGGAGAAGATAAGGAAAAGAGGGAGGAAAGAGGGGTATGGGTATAGCTACAGATATGTGATGCTGCTTTTGTTCTTCGAGGTCCAGCAGTCGAAAGCTCGCCAGGCCATGTCCAGGGAGATCTCAAAGGCACAGCTGAGCTGGGACCCCAGTTATACTATTTTCCGTTGGGGGAAGGGAGGTGGTTTCACAACCGAAACAATGGTCTTCAGGGGGGGAAGTATAGAACAGGGGTGTGACGGTGGTCACAAGGGTTTTCAGGATGTGAGAAGAGATGTAGATCTGACTCCATATTTAGAAGGCTTGATTTATTATTCTATGGTATATACATATACTATAACTATAATAAAAAGAAAAAGAAGAGAGAGATTTCCAGAAGCTGCTAAGCTAAGAATAGAAAGTAAAGAATGATAACAAGGCAGCTCTCTCGGACTCTGTCCGAGAGCCCTCAGTTCTGGATTGGCCATTAATTATAAACATCCAAGCTGGGCCAATCCAGACGGACCTGTTGCATTCCACAGCAGCAGATAACCTATTGTTTACGTCTGTTTCTGAGGCCACAGATTCTCAGAAGGAAAAATCCTGAAGAGAGAATTTTCACAAAGAGATGCCTGCGACACAGGGGAGTACACAGAGTCCAAGCCAAGCAACCGGCGAGAACCATTGTTTTGATGGCTCAATGCTCTCACCTTCACTCACTGTGGGCAGCTTTTCCTCCCCTCCCATTGCACACCTCCCTGAGTTGGGGGAGGCTCAGTCCCAGTCTCTGGAAGAAGGTGCAAGGGGGGTTTCTTTGCACAGGGRCTTCTTGTCTTGATCCCTTGATGAAGGGGCCCGCATCTCTGCTTGTCTGTCACGATGGTTGAAGGHGGGCAAGAGGGGTCTTCTCTTGGAAAAGGAGCCACCCCCACAGCTCAAACCAGCCAGGCTGAGAGGTGGGGAGAAAGTCCAGGTCCATTGTTCAGTAAAGGGCAGAATGTCCCRTCAAGTTCAGCGTGGCATGTAACAGATAACTCCTATGGAAACAGTGAGCTAAGAGGCACATGACTCCCCCCCTGCACTGGCTCAACAGTTTTAAGCTTTTCGGTCGTCGTTTCTTCATGACAATCGTGAGGCAAAAATGCAGGATATTTCGGACAGACCCTCAGAGAGTCCTGGGCAGATCCAGCAGACTCCATCCTACAGATGCCTCTCCCATGTTGTGGACAGGCCCAGCCTTCCCGTGCTGCTCCCCATTTTTAACYTTTATTGCCTTTTTTTGGGTGTAATTCCTGCTGATAGCCAGCATCCTATTCCAGGATTTTTACACCCACCCTTTTAGTTCCTGCTMATCTGTGCTCGGGCTCAGGCAGGCAGGAGTCCCCACGCCAAGGTGGCTGCCACAGAAATTGTCTGGGCCTCATTCCAGCTTGGGATTGTATTTCTGGAAGCAATTCCAGAATCCCAAAGTCCCCAGAGGAGTTTCACGGTGACTTCACAGCCACTTTGTACCCGGGGTTTTCTGAGGGTGATGCGATTTCTGTGGAGACAAGCTCTGATTTGGATCAGAAGAGGGTGGGAGGCTCCAGTGAGGAATTTCTTGCTCCTTCTCTTGAAATTTATTCTTCCAGAGGGGCAAGTGATTCACGGCATGGAGAAGCTCTGCTGTGAGGAAAAGGCTGGGACAATTGGGATTTGTCCTTCAGGCTGGAACAAGAGCAAGCTTTGGGATGATCTCACTGTGCCTTCCAGGAGCTGAAAGAAACAAGGAGAGAAACTATTCCAAGAGCGCTTGGAGTGCCAGACACAGGGAATGGCTTCAAACTGCAGGAGGGCAGGGTCAGATGGGATATTGGGAAGGAATTCCTGGCTGTGAGGGTGATGGGGGTTTTGAACAGCTCTTCCCAGATTTGCTGTGGCTGCCCCTGGATCCCGGCGTGTCCAAGGCCAGGCTGGATGAGGCTGGAGCCACCTCGTCCCATGGAGGTGACCTGGAGAGAAAGGAGTGCCCAGGAGGGCGTCCAGAGTGAAAATGTCAAAATTTTGGGTATTATCAGGTGAATATGAAATTCCTCCATTGCTGTCAGCCAGGATTCCATGCTGGACCTTCTATTTAGAGCCTTGTTTTGTTCCAGTCTTTGCTTTTCATCAATGACAGGTGAAAAACGTCCTTTTTTTGTTTTTTTTTTTTTTTTGGATGTTCTTGAGATCCAGGCGTGTCCCCGAACTGCCCACTGCTCGTTTGACTTTCATCCGACAGGAAACTGCTCAGCAAGTCCTTGATCCATTATTCCAGGGCGGTTTTTATTCCAGTTTTCATGCTGCTGGTTGGTTTAATGCCATTTCCAGACCTTTCAGAGCACAATAAGTCACCAAAAGCCCGAACGCTCAGCAGGTTCCTGTGGCTCTTATCASGGCAGATAAAACTGATGAGTTCCAGAAGSYTGGGCTGGCTCTGCTTTTCTTCTTTCCCTTTACAAAAGCAGTGTTGTTCACTAAATATTTATTTAATCCYGCTGCTCCATCTTTCATTGTCTTCACATCCATGGGAATAAACGACACAACCCCATCATGGGTGGAAAAAACTTGTAGGTAAATCTGTTTATTCTGCACTGAATTATGGAATGTCCTGAGCTGGAAGGGATCCAKGGGCTGATCCCATGAGGAGTAAATCCATATAAAACCAGTCCTATTCCCTTCAGTGCAATRTTTGTGTTGTGTCCAGGTCAGCAGCTCAGTGGTTTTACAGCAGGAAGGAGAAGAAGATCCAGTGGCAAAGAATTCCATGGAAAAATCCTTTTGGATCTGTTTATTGKTGCGGGCAGTGAGGCTGTGCCAGGGACACCCCTTGGGACAAAGGGCTCCTTGCAGGTCTGGGAGGAAGCTGAGCTTTGAGGAGTTTCTGGATCCCAAAAAAGCTGCTGGGAACTCCTCCCCAGGCACATTAATGGTGGAGTTCACCAAACTGTGGAATTCCAGAGCTGGGGAATCCATCCCCTCCTCCTTACATCAGTAATGGTGTTAAACAGGACTGGCCTGTCTTGGTTTGGAAAGCCAGGTGTCTGCTAAGGAAGGCAGGAGCCTCCCCTGAAATGGAGAATGTAAACCCAACCCCACCCCTCTGAATTGATATAAATTTTAAATTAAGGGGCTCTCAGGAAAAAATATGGGAGCAGGAAATAACAGTTCTTTAATAGGGAAGAAAATAAAAGCATAAAATAAACAATGCAGTAAACCAAACCAACACTGCCAGGGTCAGAACCCAACCTGACACCCTGTGGGTCAGGGTGCTGGCAGCAGTGCCATTGGAATTGTGGCTCAGCCCTCCTGCAGTGTCAGGGGTGGCTCTGCTGGAGCAGGGATCCTGGAGAAGGGTGCAGTCTCTGCCTCTGAAGATCCAGGGGAAGAAGAGGCAGCTGCTGTTCCTCTGGGGAATCCTGTGGAGAAAGCCGTGCTGGTGTCTCAAAACCTCTGGAGTATATCCAGGTAGCAATGCTTGGCTGGTGTTCCAGAATCTCCAGATTATATCCAGGTAGGAATGCTTGGTTCCTCCCTCTGGGCTCACATCTCCCAATGGGATGTTATAGTTCTTATCAGCCATGCAGTGACATTCCATAGTTGTTATCAGCAACGTCCCCTCCCCAGGGAGGTGTGAATGTGGTCACTCAAAGAGAGAGACAAGGCAAACTGCCCACTTGACAAAGGTAATCTGCCATACAGATGGTAATGGAAAACATCTTGCATTGCAATCTTCAAGATGGCCCCAGGACTGAGCCTTGGGAGAGACCAAGCTGGGTTTAACTCCCTCCCCAGCTCTTCCCAGTATTTTCTCCACACACCCAAGGCAGGAGCAGGCAGTTTCTCCAGGAGGGTTCTGTGGGAAACACTGKTGTAGTGGTTTTGGTTTGCTAATTTGAGATTTTCTGGCTGATGTACTAATGAGTGTGGTGGGTTTGGTGTTGGCTAATCACCATTGCTCTCACTAGAATGTAGTTACTTATTTCCTGTTGTGAGATAGGGTTAGGATAAAGGCAAAATAAGCTAAAAGCCCTTGTCCCATTTGGGATCCTGCACAGGTTATAAGGGTATAAAGAAAAATTTATTAACAGTAAAGAAAAGAGTAATAAGAAACAGAAGAACACCTTTAGGATACTTCTCCTCCCTCTACAACCTTGTCTTTCCTATTAACAATGTAAAGAAACAAAACCTAAAATTTCAATGAGTTTACCACTTCTAAAATAGTATTTCTTCTGTTTACTTAGGGAGAGAAGTCCGTCTTGTTAATTTATGGAAACTTCTCTACAAGAAAACAGTTCTCTCCTGGCTCTTTCTATGCATATCAGCTGCTCGGGGAAATACCTACAATTTCAACATTTTAATCTCCCCATACCTTCCTGTGTTACAGGGAAAAAGAGTCCCACCACAAGTGGGAACTCCTTTGTGAAGTCCAGGTCCATGCAGAGCTTTTCCCTCATGCACTGAGCAGCTCCTGCTGCCATGGAAAGAGCTCAGGATGGTCAGGCAGACCCAGCCTTTGACCAGCCCAGGCTGGCTGGGACTGATCCTGGTTTTCCTGGCATCCAGGATGATCTGCTGCATGGCACCGAGCTCAGGCTGGCAGGCCTGGGGTTGCCTGRATCCTCCTTCCAGCCCTTCTTGTCCCATTTGGGTCCTGCAGTGCCACCTGGGACCTCCCCAGCAGGAGAATGGTGGAGAGCAGCTCCGTGAGCACTTCCCTCACACCTTTTGGGGATCCCATCCTTCCCATAAATGTATGTGGATCCCAGTGCTGCAGCAGCTCCCAGGACACTTCCCCTTGGATTAGGGGCTCCATTCTGCTCCCCAGCCCTGTTTTCCAGCTCAAATTCCTGGACCATGAGTGGCTTTGCTGCTAAAGACTGAGGCCAAGAAGGACCTCGGCCTTTTCCCCATCCTTTATCCCCCTGCTTCCCAATTTTTCCAATGGAGGTTTTTCCTTCTACTGCTGTTGTATTTCCAGAACCATTTTTCTTGTCAGCCAGATGAAGTTCCAGCTTGGCTGAGGAAGAAGGATGGCACCAGCCTATCAACTTTCTCCGAGGTGCTTTGAGCAAAATAACCGAGCAGGGAAACCYCTGGGGCCCTAATTTCTCTAAATATTGAAATTGTAATGGAAATTATCCAATGCCTGGAGCAAAAACCTTATGAAATGTCAGGGYTGCTGTGGGTTTAAACACACAAGCAGTCAAAGCTTTGTCAGCTCCAACTGGAATTTGAGTCAGCCAAAGAAATTGTTGCTTCACACAGCCCCTCACACAGCGATATCCACACGGGGCTTTTATTTTTTGGGAAAAAAACAATGAACTTGCTTCTCCAAGCCCTGCAATTCCTGACTTTCAGCAACATCCACAATGGGAGCCTGATAAAATCTTCAGAGCAAACCCACCTGGGTGTGGGGAGCTTATTTATGGGCGAGGATTTGAGTGTATCAAACGATTTCTGCTGCTGCATCTGGTTGTATTTTTGTCTTGGTGTAACTAATGGAGCCAGCAGCCGAGCGTGAGGGGGGAACAGTAAARAAGCACAGACTGGCTTGATCCAAATAATAGAAKTGGRAAAAAAAAAATCCAGCTGGGAGCAAAGCTTTGAATRCAAACCTTGTCTCGGGGTGGGTTGGGATTCAAAGGGACAAATMAACCGTGCCTGCTTTTCCTGAGGGTGTGCTGGGGCCACACTCCAAGGCTAAACCACAGCAGGRCGTTCCTGGGAAGCTGGGTGGGATTTTAGGGACCTTCCAGGAGCAGTCAGCATGAGAAAGGATAATTTGGTGCTGCTGCAGTCAATGATTAACTCCYGAATCCCAAGGAAAAATGGGATGAGCCACCTGTGTCTCAGCACCACCCTCAGCACACCTGGAGATGGTTTCTGGGCTGTTTTCCTCCTCAGACTGTGTCTGGAAAAGCAGCAGCTCTCAGAGGAGAGTTTTGATGGCTGTAATTAATTTATTGGAGATTTTCAGTCTCTCCAAATACCTTTTCCCTGTTGGAATTTTCCCTTCAGCTTGGAGAAGTGGTGGCTCTGGGAAGGCCCCTCTTTGTGGCCTTCCAGGGTTTAAAGGGGGCTTGGAAAAGAGAGGGAGAGACTTTTCCTTGGGCAGGTGGTGAGGGGAGAAGGGGAATGGTTTTAAACCAAAAGAGGAGAGATTTAGATTGGATAATGGGAAGTAATTCCTGGCTGGGATGGAATTCCCAGAGCAGCTGTGGCTGCCCCTGGATSCCTGGAAGTGYCCAAGGCCAGGTTGGACACTGGGGCTRGAGCAGCCTGGGATGGTGGRAGGTGTTCCATGACAGAGGAGTGGAATGGGATGGGATTTAAGGACCCYTCCAACCCAAACCATTCYRGGATTCTGTAATTCCCAGGATCTCATTCAGCACCTTCCTGGTGAGGCCATGGTGGTGATGCACTTCTGTAGAACAGAAAATCCCTGGATTATTTTTCTTTGCTCAGCTTTTCCTTGAATTTGGTTTTTGCTTCCAACCTGCAACACCATCCCCATCTCTGAAAKGTCTTTGCTGTGTGGGGATCCAAACGAAGCTGGTTCAGATTTTCCCATCTGTTTAACTTCTCTGAGGACATTCTGCATCCCGAGCTCCTTTTGCCTGGAATTGTTTGGGGCCTGTTTGTTTCCAGCTCCCATCCCCAGCATTCAAGRGGCTGATTTAATCTCCTTTCCTTTGTGTCCTTCATTAAAAGGRAGCAGAAGAGAGACAAAGGGAGGCTGCAGCACAGAGGAGCCAGCAGCACAAAATTCTGCTCATTYAGTCCCATTCCAAGCCAACTGCAGTCATATTTTTGGGATTCTACATCAGGAATTGTCTTTTTTGGTGTGTCTCATGCTGTGGACTGTGCAGGAAGCTGAGACCAGTGGTTTGGTTGAAAATCTGCCTTTAAGAGTTTAAGATAAATCAGCCCAATCCTTAAAACACAGATGCTTCAGCCTCTCACTGTCCCAGCAGTGCTCCAAAATCCAGGGGAKCCATCCCTTGGGAWAGAAGGGACCTTAAATCCCATCCCAYTCCACTCYCTGCCATGGGGCCACTGGGGAAGGCCCTGGAATGGAATTCCCAGAGCAGCTGTGGCTGCCCCTGGATCCCTGGAAATGTCYATGGCCAGGTTGGAGCAGCCTGGGACAGTGGAARTGTCCCTGCCATGGCAGGGGTGGRATKRRATGGGATTTAAGGTCCYTTCTAKCCCAAACCATTCCATGGATAATGAGGGGACGTGGAGGAAAATTTATAGGAACCTCCACAAAATGAAAAGGGATTTGTTTGGAAAAGAGCTGGCAAAACTTCCGTGTGCCAGGGCAGGGCTTGGGCAGCACCACCCTAAACCAGAATGGGCTGGGTGCAGCCTGGGGGATTTTCCTGAATTCCAACCCTTTTCCAGAGGGTTCTGCACAGTTTGAGATGCAGGGGCCTGGCTGGGTGGGTCTGGCTTTTCCCGAGGTGGGATYTGGAGCCTCCATCCTGTGGGATAAGCTTGGAGGCAGAAATGCCCTCCCTGCACTCCTGGTGTCCCTCCTTGCTGGGCTGGGGAAAATCTGAGTCCCAAAGAGTGAGATTAGAAAATCCCTTGGCTTTGGAAAATGTGGAGTCTTTTTTTTTTTTTTTTTTTTTTTGCTAGGGTTGGGATTAAATGTGTGAGATGGTATTTTTTGTTTATTTTTYRTTTGGATTCAGATGTTTATTAGTTCTTWTCTATATTGCAGTCTCACAAACTGTAAGTTCTACAGTACTTTAACAAACTAAAAATGGAGTTGTATTTCTTTTTCTATAAGGCCTTTTAAGGATAAACTGTCTAATTAAGAGATGACGCTTAAATTGTTTTTATTTTTAACTTAATAACTAACTGCCTGTGGCTCACAATGCAAACTTTTTTATTTCATTACACAAAACCACCCGAATTCATGGAAAAGAAGGTGAAGAAGAAGGACCAGCCTCTGCCTTAAATCTCCTATCTTGCTTTATTTAGTAATATTTATTTAGTAATATTTATTTAGTAATATTTAGAATATATTACTATATTCTAAAACTTTAAATTCAGTTTTCCACTAGGTGTGGTATTGCAGGGGTCTGACGAGGACAAGATGATAGTGAATCTGACTCCATGTTCTCAGAAGGCTTATTATATTATTATATTTATATTATATTATATTATATTATATTATATTATATTATATTATAATTATATTATATTATATTATATTAAATTATATTATATGCTATACTAAAGAATAGAGAAAGGATACAGACAGAAGGCTTAACAAGAATGATAATGAAAACTCCTGACTGTCTCTTCCAGAGTCCTGACACAGCTGGCTGTGATGGTCATTAATTAAAAACAATTCACATGAAACCAATCAAACAATGACCACAATCTCCAGACCACGTTCCAAAGCAGCAACACAGGAGCAGCAAGTGAGATAATATTGGTTTCTTTCTCTGAGGCTTCTCATCTTCCCAGAGAAGAAATCGTGGCGAAGGGATTTTTCAGAAAAATATGACAGTGACATTGTGTGGTATCACACACTTCTATCAATACCCATACCCACAACCATAATCTTAATTTTATCATTCCATTTTGGGATCCTTCTCCAGGCCTCAGGTCAATGCAGTGTTCTCCTGGGGATCAGACTCTGTCCAGCACAGAAACCCCCAAATTCTCAGCAATTCCCAGTGTTCCAACAGGAGATCTCTCCTGGCTGGAATTCTCACAGCTCCCTAAATCCCTCTCTGGAGCTCAGCTGAAGCTGCCTCCCCCTCCTCTGCTGCCCTCCACTCTGGTTGCTGTGTGAGCCTTTATTCCTGCACGCTCCCAACCTCCCAGTGTTTTATCCTCTCAAACTCTCCTCTGTGTGAAGGCTTTGCTATTTCAACAGACATCCAAAATGTTTTTCCCTTTTTCATTTTTTTTTTGCTTCCCGCCCCCCCCCCCCATTTCTTTGTTTTCCTCCCACATCAAAGCCGTGGTAATTGAGCAGCTCCCAGCAGCAGGGCTGCTCTATTATCCCTGACATCCTCCTCTGCTCCCAGCAGGCTCTCCACGAGCACTCTCCAGTCCTGGCACTCATCCTTCCTCTGAGCAGAGATGGGTTTGAGTGTTCTGGGCTGGCCCTGGCTGCTCTTTGCTGCGTGGGGGCCTTGTTTCTTTAGTGTAAGTTGAATATTCAACGAGCTGAGGGGCTCCCGGGCTCAGCAAAACATCCCCAGCCCTGTGGCTTTGAGGGTGGTTTGGGGAGAGGATGGGATAATTTGGGATTTTGGGTTTAAAGGGGGATAATTGTGCTGCCTTCTCACCCTGTGTCAGCTTTGTATCCTGATTTAACCCATCAAGACTCACACTGAAATAAAATCTGGATTTTCCATCTCTGGTGTGGGGGGTTTCATTCCAAGCCAAGGCTTGGTTGTGGTCATGAAGTTTTCCATCAGTTTTATGCAGCTGCTTCCTGAGGATTAACAATAATTTCTGATTTTTCTTGGAGCTGTGCAGAGAGCAGARGTTCAGCTTTGTGGGCAGGGCTTTGGAGAAGGAAGGGAGTGTTGAAATTTGGCTGCTTTGGAATTAAAATGGAAAACTAAGACTTGACAGAAATGGAAGAGCAACAATTTATCAGTGAAAAATMTTGAATTTATGCTCTGTCTCCTGTCACTGATCCATTTGTCACATGTCTGGTGGCTGAGTGTGTGTTTGAAATGTGTCACTTCAAAAGAATCAGGGGCCCATCTTCTGATTCCTTGTTTTTAAGGTGGTAATTTGGGATTTTTCTCTGGAACCAGCTCTGGAACCAGCTGAGCAGCCTGGGATGGTGGAAGGAGTTCCTGCCCGTGGGATGAGATGGGATTTAATGTGGAAATCGGCCTGGAATTCTGTGAAAACTTAGGTTCAACCCTCAAAGGGTAACAGAACCCAGCTGATGTGGTGGAAATTAATCAAGATGGATTAGGGTGGCACTGATCAATGATTTTGGGTTGTCCATCCTGGGCTGAGCTGGTGCTGGCCAGGCAGGGTTGAGCTGTGGGAGAAGCAGAGTGGGCAATAAATAACTCATGGCTGTGTGCTCCCAGGGCCTGCTGTGCACTATTAAACTGCTAATTTGGGCCTGCTCTGAGAGCAGGGCTGCTGAGATCCTGCGTTTCCAGCTCAAGGGCTTCCCATTAACAAAAATCAGGATATATTGACTGGAGCTGGAGGAATAAATTGTCCTGCTCMGTTAATTGGCTCCTCAGGCTCCCCCTCCAGAGCTGCTCTGCTGCCTCCTTTCCTTCCTTGTCTTTCCCACTTCAAAGAGAGAGACAGGCAAACTGCCCACTTGACAAAGACAATCTGCAATGCAGATGGTAATGGAAAAACATCTTGCATTGCAATCTTCAAGATGGCCCCAGGAACTGAGCATTGGGAGTGGCCAAGCTGGGTTTAACTCCCTCCCCACAGCTCTTCCCAGTATTTTCTCCACACACCCTAAGGCAGGAGCAGGCAGTTTCTCCAGGAGGGTTCTGTGGGAACACTGGTGTAGTGGTTTTTTGGTTTGCTAATTTTGAGATTTTCTGGCTGATGTACTAATGAGTGGTGCGTGTTTGGTGTTGGCTAATCACCATTGCTCTCACTAGAATGTAGTTACTTATTTCCTGTTGTGGAATAGGGTTAGGATAAAGGCAAAATAAGCTAAAAGCCCTTGTCCCATTTGGGATCCTGCACAGGTTATAAGGGTATATAAGCAAAAATTTATTAACAGTAAGAAAGAGTAATAAGAAACAGAAGAACACCTTTAGGATACTTCTCCTCTCCTCTACAACCTTGTCTTTCCTATTAACAATGTAAAAGAAACAAACCTTAAAATTTCAATGAGTTTACCACTTCTAAAATAGTATTTCTTCTGTTTACTTAGGGAGAGAAGTCCGTCTTGTTAATTTATGGAAACTTCTCTACAAGAAAACAGTTCTCTCCTGGCTCTTTCCTTATGCATATCAGGCTGCTCGGGAAATACCTACAATTTGAACATTTTAATCTCCCCATACAGCCTTCCTCTGTGTACAGGGAAAAGAGTCCCACCACAAGGGAACGTCCTTGTGAAGTCCAGGTCATGCAGAGCTTTTCCCTCACGCACCGAGCAGCTCCTGCTGCCACGGGAGGAGCTCAGGATTGGTCGGCAGGACCCAGCCTTTGACAGCCCAGGCTGGCTTGGGACTGATCCTGGTTTTCCTTGGCATCCAGGATGATTCTGCTGCATGCACCGAGGCTCAGGCTGGCAGGCCTGGGGTTGCCTGGATCCTCCTCCAGCCCTTCTTGTCCCATTTGGGTCCTGCAGTGCCACCTGGGACCTCCCCAGCAGGAGAATGGTGGAGAGCAGCTCCGTGAGCACTTTCCCTCACACCTTTTGATCGTGTGGGATCCCGATCCTTCCATAAATGTATGTGGATCCCAGTGCTGCAGCAGCTCCCAGACACTTCCCCTTGGATTAGGGGCTCCATTCTGGCTCCCCAGCCCTGTTTTCCAGCTCAAATTCCTGACCTGAGTGGCTTTTGCTGCTAAAGACTGAGGCAAGAAGGGACCTGCGGCCTTTTCCCCATCCTTTATCCCCTCTGCTTCCCAATTTTTCCAATGGAGGTTTTCCCTCCACTGCTGGTTGCAGTTTCCAGAACCATTTTTTTGTCAGCCAGATGAAGTTCCAGCTTGGCTGAGAGAAGAAGGATGGCCACAGCCTATCAACTTTCTCGAGGTGCTTTGAAGCAAAATACCACGAGCAGGAAAACCCCTGGGGCCCTAATTTCTTAAAAATATTGAAATTGTAATGGAAATTATCCAATGCTGGAGCAAAAACCTTATGAAATGTCAGGGTTGCTGTGGGTTTAAACCACACAAGCAGTCAAAGCTTTGTCAGCTCACCAATGGAATTTGAGTCAAGCCAAAGAATGTTGCTTCACACAGCCCCTCGAACAGGCGATATCCACACGGGGCTTTTATTTTTTGGAAAAAAACAATGAACTTGCTTCTCCAAGCCCTGCAATCCTGACTTTCAGCAACATCCACAATGGGAGCCTGATAAAATCTTCAGAGCAAACCCACCTGGGTTGTGGGAGCTTATTTATGGCGAGGATTTGAGTGTATCAAACGATTTCTGCTGCTGCATCTGCGTTGTATTTTTGTCTTGGTGTAACTAATGGAGCCAGCAAGCCGAGCGTGAGGGGGAACAGTAAAAAAGCACAGACTGGCTTGATCCAAATAATAGAAGTGGAAAAAAATAAAAATCCAGCTGGGAGCAAAGCTTTGAATACAAACCTTGGTCTCGGGGTGGGTTGGGATTCAAAGGGACAAATCAACACTGCCTGCTTTTCCTGAGGGTGTGCTGGGGGCCACACTCCAAGGCTAAACCACAGCAGGGCGTTCCTGGGAAGCTGGGTGGGATTTTTAGAGGGACCTTTCCACAGCTCAGCATGAGAAAGAGGATAATTTGGCTGCTGCTGCAGTCAATGATTAACTCCTGAATCCCAAGGAAAAATGGGATGAGCCACCCTGTGTCTCAGCACCACCCTCAGCACACCGTGAGATGGTTTCTTGGGCTGTTTTTCCTCCTCAGACTGTGTCTGGGAAAAGCAGCAGCCTCAGAGGAGAGAGGTTTTTGATGGCTGGTAATTAATTTATTGGAAGATTTTTCAGTCTCTCCAATACCTTTTCCCTTGTTGGAATTTTCCCTTCAGCTTGGAGAAGTGGTGGCTCTGGGAAGGCCCCCCTTGTTTGCGCCTTCCAGGGTTTAAAGGGGCTTGGAAAAGAGAGGGAGAGACTTTTCCTTGGGCAGGTGGTGAGGGGAGGAAGGGGGAATGGTGTTTTAAAACCAAAAGAGGAGAGATTTAGATTTGGATAATGGGAAGTAATTCCTGGCTGGGATGGAATTCGCCAGAGCAGCTGTTGGCTGCCCCTGGATGCCTGGAAGTGCCCAAAGGCCAGGTTTGGACACTGGGGCTAGAGCAGCCTGGGATGGTGGGAGGTGTTCCATGACAGAGGAGTGGAATGGGATGGGATTTAATGGACCCTTCCAAACCCAAACCATTCCAGGATTCTGTAATTCCAGGATCTCATTCAGCACCTTCCTGGTGAGGCCATGGTGGTGATGCACTTCTGGTAGAACAGAAAATCCCTGGATTATTTTTCTTTGCTCAGCTTCTTCCTTGAATTTGGTTTTTGCTTCAACCTGCACACCATCCCCATCTCTGAAATGTCTTTGCTGTGTGGGGATCCAAACGAAGCTGGTTCAGATTTTCCCATCTGTTTAACTTCTCTGAGGACATTCTGCATCCTGAGCTCCTTTTTGTTTGGAATTGTTTGGGGCCTGTTTGTTTTCCAGCTCCCATCCCCAGCATTCAAGAGGCTGATTAATCTCCTTTCCTTTGTGTCCTTCATTAAAAGGAAGCAGAAGAGAGACAAAGGGAGGCTGCAGCACAGAGGAGCCAGCAGCACAAAATTCTGCTCATTTAGTCCCATTCCAAGCCAACTGCAGTGATATTTTTGGGATTCTACATCAGGAATTGTCTTTTTTGGTGTGTCTCTCATGCTGTGGACTGTGCAGGAAGCTGAGACCAGTGTTTGGTTGAAAATCTGCCTTTAAGAAATTTAAGATAAATCAGCCCAATCCTTAAAACACAGATGCTTCAGCCTCTCACTGTCCCAGCAGTGCTCCAAAATCAGGGGAGCCAATCCCTTGGGAAAGAAGGGACCTTAAATCCCATCCCATTCCACTCTCTGCCATGGGGCCACGGGGGAAGGCCCTGGAATGGATTCCCAGAGCAGCTGTGGCTGCCCCTGGATCCCTGGAAATTGTCCATGGCCAGGTTGGAGCAGCGCCTGGACCAGTGGAAAGTGCCCTGCCATGGCAGGGGTGGAATTAAATGGGAATTTAAGGTCCTTTCTATCCCAAACCATTCCATTGGATAATGAGGGGACGTGGAGGAAAATTTATAGGAACCTCCACAAAATGAAAAAGGGATTTGTTTGGGAAAAGAGCTGGCAAAACTTCCGTGTGCCAGGGCAGGGCTTTGGGCAGCACCACCCTAAACCAGAATGGGCTGGGTTGCAGCCTGGGGGATTTTCCTGAATTCCAACCCTTTTCCAGGAGGTTTCTGCACAGTTTGGGGTGCAGGGGCCTGGCTGGGTGGGTCTGGCTTTTCCCGAGGTGGGATTTGGAGCCTCCATCCTGTGGATAAGCTTGGAGGCAGAAATGCCCTCCCTGCACTCCTGTGTCCCTCCTTGCTGGGCTGGGGAAAATCTGAGTCCCAAAGAGTGAGATTAGAAAATCCCTTGGCTTTGGAAAATGGTGGAGTTTTTTTTTTTTTTTTTTTTTTTTTTTTTTTTTTTTTTTTTTTGCTAGGGTTGGGATTAAATGTGTGAGATGGTATTTTTTGTTTATTTTTTGTTTGGATTCAGATGTTTATTAGTTCTTTTTTCTATATTGCAGTCTCACAAACTGTAAGTTCCTACAGTACTTTAAACAAACTAAAAATGGAGTTGTATTTCTTTTTTATAAGGCCTTTTAAGGATAAACTGTCTAATTAAGAGTGACGCTTAAATTTGTTTTTATTTTTAACTTAATAACTAACTGCCTGTGCTCACAATTGCAAACTTTTTTATTTCATTACACAAAACCACCCGATATTCATGGAAAAGAAGTGAAGAAGAAGGACCGCCTCTGCCTTAAATCTCCTATCTTGCTTTATTTAGTAATATTTATTTAGTAATATTATTTTAGTAATATTTAGAATATATTTACTATAGTTCTAAAACTTTAAATTCAGTTTTCCACTAAGGTGTGGTATTGCAGGGTCTACGAGGACAAGATGATGAATCTGACTCCATGTTCTCAGAAGGCTTATTATTTATTTTAATATTTATATTATATTATAGTTATATTATATTATATTATATTATATTATAATTATATTATATTTATATTATATTAAATTATATTATATGCTATAACTAAAGAATAGAGAAAGGATACAGACAGAAGGCTTTAACAAGAATGAAAATGAAAAACTCCTGACTGTCTCTTCCAGAGTCCTGACACAGCTGGCTGTGATTGGTCATTAATTAAAAACAATTCACATGAAACCAATCAAACAATGACCACAATCTCCAGACACGTTCCAAAGCAGCAACACAGGAGCAGCAAGTGAGATAATATTGGTTTCTTTTCTCTGAGGCTTCTCATCTTCCCAGAGAAGAAATGTGGCGAGGGATTTTCAGAAAAATATGACAGTGACATTGTGTGGTATCACAACACTTCTATTCAACCCACCACAACCATAATCTTAAATTTTATCATTCCATTTTGGGATCCTTCTCCAGGCCTCAGGTCATCGCAGGTGTTCTCCTGGGGATCAGACTCTGTCCAGCACAGAAACCCCCAAATTCTCAGCAATTCCCAGTGTTCCAACAGGAGATCTCTCCTGGCTGGAATTCTCACAGCTCCCTAAATCCCTCTCTGGAGCTCAGCTGAAGCTGCTCCCCCTCCTCTGCTGCCCTCCACTCTGGTTGCTGTGTGAGCCTTTATTCCTGCACGCTCCCAACCTCCAGTGTTTTATCCTCTCAAACTCTCCCTCTGTGTGAAAGGCTTTGCTATTTCAACAGACATCCAAAATGTTTTTCCCTTTTTCATTTTTTTTTTGCTTCCCCCCCCCCCCCCCATTTCTTTGTTTCCTCCCACATCAAAGCCGTGGTAATTGAGCAGCTCCCAGCAGCAGGGCTGCTCTATTATCCCTGACATTCCTCCTCTGCTCCCAGCAGGCTCTCCACGAGCCTCTCCAGTCCTGGCACTCATCCTTCCTCTGAGCAGAGATGGGTTTGAGTGTTCTGGGCTGGCCCTGGCTTGCTCTTTGCTGCGTGGGGGCCTTGTTTCTTTAGTGTAAGTTGAATATTCAACGAGCTGAGGGGCTCCGGGCTCAGCAAAACATCCCCAGCCCTGTGGCTTTGAGGGTGGTTTTGGGGAGAGGATGGGATAATTTGGGATTTTGGGGTTTAAAGGGGGATAATTGTGCTCGCCTTCTCACCCTGTGTCAACTTTGTATCCTGATTTAACCCATCAAGACTCACACTGAATAAAATCTGGAATTTTCCATCTCTGGTGTAGGGGGGTTTCATTCCAAGCCAAGGCTTGGTGTGGTCATGAAGTTTTCCAATCAGTTTTATGCAGCTGCTTCCTGAGGATTAACAATAATTTCTGATTTTTCTTGGAGCTGTGCAGAGAGCAGAAGTTCAGCTTTGTGGCAGGGCTTTGGAGAAGGAAGGGAGTGTTGAATTTTGGCTGCTTTGGAATAAAGGAAAAAACTAAGACTTGACAGAAATGGAGAGAGCAACAATTTATCAGTGAAAAATCTTGAATTTATGCTCTGTCTCCTGTCACTGATCCATTTGTCACATGTCTGGTGGCTGAGAGTGTGTTTGAAATGTGTCGCTTCAAAAGAATCAGGGGCCATCTTTCTGATTCCTTGTTTTTAAGGTGGTAATTTGGGATTTTTCTCTGTAACCACAGCTCTGGAACCAGCTGAGCAGCCTGGGATGGTGGAAGGAGTTCCTGCCCGTGGGATGAGATGGGATTTAATGTGGAAATCGGCCTGGAATTCTGTGAAAACTTAGGTTCAACCCTCAAAGGGTAACAGAACCCAGCTGATGTGGTGGAAATTAATCAAGATGGATTAGGGTGGCACTGATCAATGATTTGGGTTGTCATCCTGGGCTGAGCTGGTTGCTGGCCAGGCAGGGCTGAGCTGTGGGAGAAGCAGAGTGGGCAAAAAATAACTTGTGGCTGTGTGCTCCCAGGGCCTGCTGTGCACTATATAACTGCTAATTTGGGCCTGCTCTGAGAGCAGCTGCTGAGATCCTGCGTTTCCAGCTCAAAGGGCTTCCCATTAACAAAAATCAGGATATATTGACTGGAGCTGGAGGAATAAATTGTCCTGCTCAGTTAATTGGCTCCTCAGGCTCCCCCTCCAGAGCTGCTCTGCTGCCTCCTTTCCTTCCTTGTCTTTCCCTGCTTTTCCTCATGGATTCTTAATTCCTAAAGGATCCAGAGCACTGTAATTGAGGCAGAACATCCCTCTTTGTGCCACGAGGAATCTGAGAGGATTCCTCCCTCCTTTTTATAGGGATGAGCTCTAATTATTGCCACAGTCAGCTGTAGAAATATTTAATAAAGGATATTAAAAATATGTATATAATATTATATTATTATATATTTATATATATAGAAATTATAAATAATACAATATATTTATATCTAATAATACAATTATATTTATATCTAATAATATATTATTAATTATTTATATATTATATATTATATATTATATTATAATTTATATATAAACATAAATATATATATATTTATATTTATATATAAATTGAGGCAGAACATCCCTCTTCGTGCCACAGGAATCTGAGAGATTTCCTCCCTCCTTTTTTATAGGGATGAGCTCTAATTATTGCCACAGTCAGCTGTAGAAATATTTAATAAAGGATATTAAAAATATATAAATATTATATATATTATATAATTTTTAGATATATAAATTATATAATAATACAATATATTTATATCTAAATATATAATTATTATATATGATATATGATATATGATACATGATATATTCTATATTTATATATTAATATTATATATAAACATAAATAGTATATATTTATATTTAATATATAAATTGAAGCAGAACATCCCTCTTTGTGCCACAGGAATCTGAGAGGATTCCTCCTCCTTTTTATAGGGATGAAGCCCACAGGAATCTGAGAGGATTCCTCCCTCCTTTTTATAGGGATGAGCTCTAATTATTGCCACAGTCAGCTGTAGAAATATTTAATAAAGGATATTTTAAAATAGAGGACATAAAGGATTTAATATAGGAAATAAATAAAGAATGTTTATTAAAGAATATTTTCCTTTTTTCCATCTGAGAAGGAGGTTAATTGCAAAGCCATGGATGTTGGGGTTGGAAGCGCCAGCAGATCCTGTGTGATAACAAGGAATTCATGAGGAAATTCATTAGGAAATCTGGTTTGTGGGACAGGCAGAATTCCCTCTCCTCTCCCTGTGTGTGAAGTCACTGAGCAAATAAAACCCAGCCTATCATGAAAATCAAAACTTGAGCCTGACTCCAGCTCCACGTGTGAGGACGGCTCAAAATTCCAAAGCCAGGCTCGGCCYTGGCAGGCTCTCAATGGGATCCACRCTCATTAATCTGTGATTATGATTAGCAGCTCTAATAATTATGACCAAAAAAGTAATTAACGAGGCTGAGCTTGGCATGGGCTTCAACAGAAATATTATTTGAGCAATCTGAGTCTTTAAAATTAATTGTTTCCTCCAATTTTGCTTCAATAGGAGTCAAATGAAATGTTGTGTGTAAAGCTGGGATGCTGGGAGAACTCCACAGCTCCAGGCAGGATGGGAACCTGGAATCTAACTGGAAGTGAGGAAAATCCCTGTAGGTCCCTTGATTTCTGGTGGGCAGCATTTTATTTATTTTATTTTATTTTATTTTATTTTATTTTATTTTATTTTATTTTATTATTTTATTTCATTTTATTTTATTTTATTTCATTTTATTTCATTTCATTTCATTTCATTTCATTTCATTTCATTTTTTAATTGATTTAATTTTATTTTATTTTTGGTTTTTTAATTTTATATTTATTTTATTTTATTTTATTTTTAATTTTTGTTTTATTTTATTTTATTATTTTATTTTATTTTATTTTATTTTATTTTATTTTATTTTATTTTATTTTATTTTATTTTTTTACTTTAATGTTTGATTCCTCTGCAGGATGGAAATGGCAATAGTTTTGGTGCTGGGAGAGCTGGCAAAAGATTTTGGGATTGGGGCTGGGAGGATGCTCAGGGTTCTTTGTGGTGAAGTTTTGATACCTGTGCTTTTAAACCTTAATTAAAATCACTTTTTGACATAAATTATTTATAGYATATCCTGTATTTTAAAATTAATTTTAAATTTTTGCCTTTTCTCTGATTTTTTCCTGGRTTTTGGTGGCATTTGSGGCTGATTGTGCCCATCAGCTGTGTTGGGATCCYGGAGGGGCTCYCAGGCTCCATTTCTGTGCAAATCCTGGGATYTGAGGTGTTCCTGAGGCCCCATTTCTGTGCAAATCCTGGGATTTGAGGTGTTCCTGAGGCCCCATTTCTGTGCAAATCCTGGGATTTGAGGTGTTCCTGAGGCCCCATTTCTGTGCAAATCCTGGGATTTGAGGTGTTCCTGAGGCCCCATTTCTGTGCAAATCCTGGGATTTGAGGTGTTCCTRAGGCCTTGGGAGTCTGTGGGAATCGGCTTCCTGGGAAGTGCTGCCTGATCTTAGCCAGGACATTTCCAGCTTGGYTGTGGAATTYGGTGGGACTGGTTGGAATAACAACGGTGATGACAAAAATCCCTCAGTCCTGCTCCGTCCTCTCCTCAGGATGGCTCTTCCTGCTGCTCCAGTGGGGCCCCCTGGATACCCCACGAGGYTGTGGGATTTTTTTGGGGTGCTCAGAAATCTGGAATATTCACGTTCTGACGAGGTCTCTGGAGTCAAGATGACCCCGAGGTGTTGGAAAGTCTCTTTTTCCCAGCCCCRAGACCGAAGAAGAAGAGAGGATTCCTTGGCTCTGGTTCTCAAGGTTGTTTATTTTTGTTTATCTCTATCATTCTTTCTCTGGCCTGCTGAGGTCTGTCCAGCAGGTCGGGTTGTGGCACAGTCCCTGCCCCTGGGGTGGTGTTGGCTTTTTATACTAAAAACTACATGTGCTTTATTTACAATAATTTTCCCATACCTGTCACCCATGTTAGACAGTCTGTCTCTACTCTGAACCAATCCAGAAGTGCCACCATCACAGCAGAAGATGGAGGAGAAGAAGAAGAAGGAGAAGGACAGGACATGCCCAGATTCCTCCATCTTGCCTCCTGAACCCCCATTCTAAAACCCCAAAATTCTACTTTTTCACCCTGTGACAAATTCACTGTCATTCTACCCAAACTCTTGCGGCTTGTAACTCCTCACACAAAGTTGGAATTGTTTCCATGGGCTAAAATCAAAGGCACAGGTGTCTGTGACTCCGTGCCAAGGTCTCTGAGCCCCTGCCAGGGCCTGGAGTCCCCCAGGGCAGCCAGAGCAATGTCCTGGGTTCTGACAATGTTCCTGCTACTTGCCCTTAGATCTGAGTGCCAAAAATCTGTTTTAGCATCCAGGATCCCTCTGCTGTCCCACATTCCCCATGGCCATCCCAGTGGAGAAGCTGTGGGATGATGGGGATGGTGCTCCCTCCTCCTTCCCAGTGCTGGTGTTTCCAAGGAAATCAGCCCAGGGCTGCTGCCACAGACMCTGAGAGGGATTAATCAGAGAACAAAAATGAGGAATAATGCAGAAAAAAATAGCCTGGGGTTCATCAGCATCCTTCCCAAACTCCATCCTGATGATGCATAGCATGGATGCAGCAGCAGGAACACCCCCTGCAGATCCCCAGAACTTTCCTGCTGGATTTGGGGGAGCTCTGAGCAAAAGRCCCCTCTTGTGGTGATGGATTAACATTCCTGGTGGGCAGGAATGGAGCCCAGAACTTGGAATTCCTGGTGGGAGCTGCAGACAGCAGATGGATTTTGGCTCCTGRGTGTTTGATGGTGAAATGAGGACAGATGTGAGAGCAGAGCTGTTCAGTTGTTCATAAAAAAAGGAGATTTTGAGGAGTTTTCCTGTCTGAACTGAAGGGCAGGGGCTTAAATGYGGTTTGGGATTCCTTGAGCTGGGAATAAGAGATGGGATAATAATGGTGATAAAGGTTGGTTTTCTCCTGGCCTGGAAAAAAAAACAGTGGAAAATCTGTGAATTTGTCATCCTTTGGCCAGATGGGGTAGGAGGTGTTCAGTTCTGGAAAACTTTGAATTCCATGTTAAAAGTGACACCTCATCCCTGGAARTGTCCARGGCCAGGCTGGACAGGGCTTGGAGCAGCCTGGGACAGTGGAAAATGTCCCTGCCCATGGCAGGGGTGAAATGAGATGGGATTTAAGGTCCCTTCCAACCCAAACCAGTCTGGAATTCCATGAGGATGGCWCTCTGCCCTTCCAGTGGGAAGGGAGGACAGCAATCTCTGGATCTTTAATCATCCAGAAGCTCCAACCATGCCCATTCTGCTTTTCCTTGGAGAATCTCAGTGCTGGCTGCAGCCTCTGTGCCCATTTCCCAGCCTGGAACAGCTCCAGGGGTCCAAAAAATATCCATGCCAGGCTGGGAAAATGGGGTGCTGATCCCCCATGGGGCAATGTGGCTCCTGCTCATCCTGCCTGAGCATTCTCCCAGCTGGGGAAGCTTTTAGGGAAGGTCATTCCCTGTTTCTGCACATTCCATGGARTATTTAAGCATCAGCACCTTCACCCTGATGTGTTTGACCATGCTGGGATATCTGGGATGAAAAGTGTGGTTTGCTTCAGGATAGTCCCATGAGAAAAGGACTAATTATTAATTACTTTATGAATTAATTATTTAATTTAAAATGCAATTTCCCCCTGAGATCCAGAGGGGTGGATGTGAGGGTTTGTGTGTGTTCTCCTAGAAGGAGTCATGTTCATCCCAAACACCACCTGGCACAGGGAGCACAGGATTGGCAAAATCCATAAAATCAGAGCCCCACCAGGAYTGGGTTTGGGAAGATTCTTCTTGGGAAGATTTCCCCTTCCTGAGTTTCAGCTCCTGGTGTGGGACACTCCTTGGGATAACTGATGATCCAATGGCCACTGGAACAGCTGGAAAAGGGAATTTCTGAGGGTGTGAGCAGCACAGTGTCACTTCTGGCCAGTGGAGAGTCCCACAGCACCCACAGGAAATTCCTTTGGGAAGAGCCAGGGGAGGATTTGTGTTGGATCCACCTCTTTTGTTTTTATTTATTTCCCCCTTGCAAGCCCGGCTGATTTTCCATTTTCCATTTCAGGAAAGTTTTTGGAGCTCATTCCCTTTAACTTTTTGCTACCCGAGGGTTGACAGCAGAGTGATTTTTTTTCCTTGCTGCTCCAGGAAAAGCGGTGTGGAATCCGGKTTTTTTGATGTTGATGGAATGCTCTGCCAGTGGAACACCACGAGCCCTGAGTCAGATCTATATTTCAGCTTTTCTGGTGAGTTCATGCTCCCAGCTGCTGTTTGGGCTGTAAATAGCCTTGTTTGGGAGTGATGATGCCTCTTATTCCTCATCCATTCTGTCCCCCTGGCTGAGAATCCGTGTGTGACTCTGGAAAAAATTGAGCGGGGAAAAATGAGGTAAATGACACATAAACACCCCAAAAATTATATATAAAAAAAAGTGATTTCAAGCCTTTCTTTTTGGAACCTGCTTTGCCTTCCTCTGCTTGAGCAGAGGGTTGGAAAGATGTTCCCAAGTTTTTCCATCCTGCTGTGGGATCCCATGGGCATGTGGGTGAGTGATTTGAAAGTTTGAGATGGCCAATTGGGCAACCAAAGAGACAAAAATCTGGGAGATGGGTATAATGCACTCACCTCCTTCAGCAGCCATGGCTCCCCAAACCAATTTAATTTGGGTTTTTAGGGAATTATTCCCTGTGAGGGTGTGAGCCGCTGGAATAGATTCCCAGGAAGCTGTGGCTGCCCCTGGATCCTGAGTGTAACCAGTAACATTGGAGGTTGCGGCATCCTGGTAGTGGAGGTGGAATATTTAGGTTTGAAGTTTTTTCAGTTTTCCCTGCCTCCTCCCCACCACCATTTTCTGCCCTTTTTCTGCTCCATTTCCCCCCTTCCCATCCTTTTCCCCTCCTTTTCACTGCTTTTTCCCCCTTTCCCTGCTATTCCCCTTTTTCCCCCTGCCTTTTCCCGTTTCCTCTCTCTTCTCCTCCCTTCCCACCTTTTTTCCCTTCCTGCCTTTTTTCCCTTCCCACTTTTTTTCCCTTTCCCACCTTTTTTCTTCCTTCCTCTTTTTATCGTCTTCCCGCTTTTATCCTTTCCTGCCTTTTCTCCTTTTCCTCCTTTTTCTTTCCGCCTCTCTTTTCTCCTTCCCGCCTTTTTCTCCTTTCCTGCTTTTTTCCTTTCCCGCCTTTTTTCCTCCTTCCCACCTTTTTCTCCCTTCCTGCCTTTTTTCCCTTCCGCCTTTTTCTTCCCCTTCTGCTCTTCCGCCTTTTATCCTTCTTGCTTCTTTTCTCCTTTCTACCTTTTTTTTCCTTTCCGCCTTTTTTCTCTCCTTCCGCCTTTTCTCTTCCTGCCTTTTTCCTCCTTCCCGCTTTTTTCTCCTTTCCCGCATTTTTTTCCCTTTCCCGCCATTTTTCCTTTCCCGCAATCATTTCTTTCCCGCCTTTTTTTTTTCCTTTCCCGCTTTTTTTCCTTCCCTGCCTTTCCCCTACCTTCTGCTGCTGCTCTAAATGAAGGCAGAACTTGAGTTCCATTCTCCAACCAGGCTTTCCTAGGAATYCTTGGGCTCTGTAGGGAATCTTGGAAGTTGTCCCAGCCTAAAGATCCCCAGGATGATCCCATCCCAATAAATCTGGAGAGCCAAGAACTGCTCCAGTGCTTTTATGGCACAARAGATGCCAAAATTGGGTGAGGTTGGAAAATGCAATTTTCCAAGATATTCCTAAATCCATAAACTGGTGGAGGTGACAGTCACTGCCATCTTTAGTGGCTTTTCCATGGATGCAGTGTTCCAATTGTCTGGAAAAACCTTCTGGTTTTATTATTTTTAATTTTTAAAAATTTTTTTAAAATAGGAAAACAGTCCTGGAAGTGCTCAAAAAATAAGTAAWTTTGGGATTTCCTATATGGTTTAATGGTCATAAGGGTGTGTGGGCAAAGCTTGGRTTTGATCTTGCAGTTCTTTTCCAACCTTAATGATTCCATAAGAAATGGATTTTGGATGTGGAAATATTAGAGGGATAAAATAATTTAAAAAGAAGTATTAATAATGAATGGAATAAATGCTGTTTCAGGGCTTTTTTTGGCACAAAATTCATGGATATATGGAAATAGATAGGGAATAAATGGAAATATTTATTTAAATATATTTTATGAGGGAATACAGGCTCAGGAAAAATTTCCCTTTTATGTTTAGATGCCTTTGCTGGGTGGTAAAACTTAAATTGTGCTTTAATTAAAGTCCCCCAACAGCACTCAAGKAGGACATGTGTTTATTAATTTTACTCTGTTTGCTCACATAAGGGTAATTCCATTTTTTAATTGCTAAATCCAAGATTTCCTAAAATCCTGGAATGCTTGGGGGTTGGAAGAGAGCTTAAAAATAATTTTATTCCATCCCTTGCCATGGGCAGGGAAATGTTCCCCTATCCCAGGTTGCTCCAAGCCCTTTCATCCCATTTTCCTGGTAAAGACAACATGAAAATGTGAATATTCTTTGTAGGAGCAGCTGTTACTTTACAGGGACAGGCAGCTTTTTGACTGGGAGAAAATAATCCTTAAAATATTTGACAGGTAGATCCCTAAATATTGGGATTAGTGGAGGAAAAATAAATGGCTTTTTTTTCCAGCCCGTGTTTATTTGTGCCATTCTTGAAATAAATGTGGGTTGAAGCAGGAGCTGTCACATCCAGCCTGCCAAAATCATGGAGCTGATGGATGAGGAAATGGTGCTTGAGCTGGGAATGGTTTATTGGGATTAAATATTCCAAGAAGGAACCGTKAGGGCCGGAAGTTTTCCCGTGTTGATTTCCAAGGGAGGAAGGAGAGCTCCAGAGCCACCTCAGGGATTGTCCTGCTGCTTTTCCATGGCAAATCCCCCAAGATTTCACAGAATCACAGGATCATTGGGTTGGGAGAGACCTTCAGGATCATGGAGTCCAACCCAGCCCCAACAGCTCAACTCAGCCCTGGCACCCGGTGCCACATCCAGGCTTTGTTAAACACACCCAGGGATGGGGACTGCACCACCTCCCTGGGCAGAACATTCCAGAACCTTATCACTCTTTCTGTGAAAATCTTTTTCCTGATATCCAACCTGTATTTCCCTTGGTGCAGCTTGAGGCTGTGTGCTCTGGTTGTGTCAGTTCCTGGAGAAAGAGCCCAGCCCCAGCTGAGCACAGGCACCTTTCAGGAGCTGTGCAGAGTGATGGGGGCAGCCCTGAGTCTCCTTTTCTCCAGGCTGAGCAGCCCCAGCTCCCTCAGGGCTTCCTCACAGGGTTTGTGTCCCCAGCCCCTCTCCAGCCTCGTTGCCTCGTCTGGATCATCTCAACATCCTTCCCAACCTGAGGGGCCAGAGCTGGGCACAGCACTCAGGGTTTGGCCTCACCAGTGCCAGTACAGGGGCACAGTGACCTCCCTGTCCTGCTGGCCACACCATTCCTGACCCAGGCCAGGAGCCATTGGCCTTCTTGGCCACCAGGGCACTCTGCTGGCTCATGGTCAGTCACTGCTGACCAGCACCCCCAGGTCCCTTTGTGCCTGGGCACTGTCCAGCCACTCTGTCCCCAGCCCAGAGACTGCAGGGGTTATTGCGGCCAAAATTCAGGAATTGGCACTTGGATTTATCAAAGTTCATCCTGTTAGACTCTGCCCATCCATCCARCTGTTCCAGGTCTCCCTGCAGGGCCCCCCTACCTTCCAACAGATGGACACACGCTCCCAGGTTAGAGTTGTCTGTAGATTTACTAATGAAAGACTCAAACCCCACATCCACATGTCTTGGTTTGAAAAGCCAGGTGTCTGCTAAGGAAGGCAGGAGCCTCCCCTGAAATGGAAAATGTAAACTCTGAATTAAAACTCTGAATTATTATTATTATAATTTTTAAATTAAGGGGCTCTCAGGCGAAGATATGGGAGCAGGAATAACAGTTCTTCACTAGGAAAATTAAAAATACAAATAAAATAGTACAAAAAAAGAGAACAAACCCCTGCCAGAGTCAGAGCATGCCCTGCCCCCTGTGTGTCAGGGGTGGCACAGCCCCATCCCATGGGGGCTCAGCCCTCCTGCAGTGCCAGCTGTGCTGCTGCTGCAGCAGGGATCCTGCACAAGGGGGGAGTTTTCCTCTGCAGCTCCAGGGCTGCTGGAGATGGGCCTGGGCTCCCTCTGGCAATGCAGGGCAGCAGAAAGCTGCTCCTCTGGCAATGCAGGGGGCAAAGGCTGCTGTGCTGTGCCAGGCTCAGATTGGATCCAGGTAGGAATGCTTGGCTCCTSCCCTGGGCGCAGCATCTCCCCATGGGATGCTGGAATTGGATCAGCCCTGCAGGGACACTCAGTGGCCATGGACAGCAGAGATCTCCTGGAGGGAGCATTGGCTGTGGCAGAGATAAAGAAAATACTGCCCCAAGAACAGCAGAGAGCTGCCCCAGCTCTGACAGGTGGAATACACATCCCCAGCCACATCTTTCAGCATGAGACATCATGTCCTCAAGAAATATTGACCAGAGCTGTCCCTGGCACAGAGCCCTGAGGGACACCTCTGGTGACCRGCCACCAGCTGGATGCAGCMCBGCTCACCACCCCTCTCTGGGCCTGGCCACTGAAATCCTTGGAGGTAACAATGGGATTGGAAATGCTTTTCCATCCTACATTTCTAGGAAYGGGATATTGCCTGGGAAGAAAACAGAATTTTGAGATGCAATTTTCCCCCCTCTGCTCCTCATTTTCCTGGATCACTTTTAAGACCCAAGCATCACCTCGAGGTGATTCAGTATTCCCTGTGGATTTGAGGCTGCTGGAATTTGGGAATACAATCAGCTGGAAATTCCTAAGGAGGCAGCTGAAGGATTTCTGTGTGTGGATCCTTCAAAATGATCTGGGCAGGGGATTTTTCTCAGGTTTTCCCTGCTGGAATCACCATTTTAAGCATACAGCTTCCAGCTCCAAAATATTTATGGGATCTCATATTGAGGGAGCTGTGTTTGGGATAATGGGATGGAGGACATTTTATCTCTTCCTGGAAGAGATTTGAGAGGAATAATAAATAACAATTGGATATCAAATGCCAGAATCAGCTGGAAAAGGTTTTTAGTGCTGCAGTGCAAGGGACAATTTTACTGGGACATTTCCAGGTCAGGCTTGGATAAAGATTGAGAATGAATGGTGATAATAATTGAAAAGGCAACTTTAAAAGTAAATTTGAAGAGGTTTGAGCCCAGAATCCTGACTGGGAACATTTAATGCTCACACCAGCAGTGTGAGTGATAAAATCTGCTGTGGTGATACCAAATTTATCTTCCTTAATGGATTCCAAAATTCCTTGGGTTAATTTTCCCATCCCACTCTTTACTCCTGACTGGGGTTAATGAGGATAAACCCCACAAACATGAAGGGTTTTTTTGCTCTCACCCTTCCAGGCATAAATGTGTGGATTTMATCAGCTGGAATTGTTATTCTGGTCAATCATTGAAATTTTTTTTTTATCTGAAATTGTATAAAAAAAACCCCTGCAACTGATGAATGAGTGAACTCCTGGGTGACAGAGGAAAATCCAGCAGAGATTTGTAGGTGCAGCTTCAATTTTCACAGAGAKAGTCTGGCCCAGTGATTGTGAAAATTCAGCATGAGAATTGGAGGGGTTCAGGAGAAAACAGCTGGAAAACTTTTTGGGAATGTGCCAGGCAGAAGCACAGGGTGTATTTGAGTTTTTCACTAATTGTTGATTTAAATGGTTTGTTAGAATTTTACATTTTGATCACTTCTTGCTTGGCAAACATACAGCAAAATGAAAACAATTCCGAAGGAAAATATCTTAAACCAGGGATATTCATGAAAAACCCATCTGTGGTTACAAACAGCCCGAGGTGCAGGGATCAGAGGCTGGTTGAAATCAGTTCCTCCACATTTCCTCATCCTGATTTATCTGTGGGACTGTCCCATATTTAATTCCACCCCCAAATCATGGATTACTTTGGTTATAAACACATTTTGGAGTGAGGGAATGCTCTGACAGAGCTTTCCCAAGGGTCTCAGCCTGTCAAATTAGTGGGACACAAATTTCTGCCCATGTAAGAGCTGCCTGAAATTCCTCCAGTTTCTTGGGAGCATCTTCCCAGGTATTCCYACCTAATTTTCCACCTTCTCTGCTGTGTTGTTCTCTCTGGATTTGCAGGATTTTCTCACATTTAGGCTTTGGCTCAGAGCAGACATGGAAAATCCTGGATTTTAAAGGTTATTTCAGTRATATTTTCAATACTCTCAATGTGTTTCTTTGCCAGATCAGGACCTCCAGCACAGAATTCATCAGGAAAGAGGGAAGGGGTGGAATTAAGTGTTTGGAAAAAGGTTTGGGATAAAGAGAAGTGCCTTGTAACACATTCCAGTGAGCACAGGGATCAGAGCTGGCTGTTTTAATTTAATGTAAAAAAAAAARAWAGWRTATGTTGAGATCAGTTTTAGGACTGAGTTAATGTAASTTCTTTAAATGAGTTGGAAAAAGTGGCATTGATTTCACATAATCCTTCCCTGTAGCAGRGACAGGGCTTTGTTTTAGGCAGATTAATAAATTTTAACATTAAAACTTAGAAGTGGTCAAAGAACAAATTCTTACCCATGGTGTTTGAGCAGGAGAAATGTTCAGGTGAGGTGGAGGTGGCAGCAGCTCCACCCTGAGAGCCACAGGAGSAGGAAAATTCATTGAACAGGAGAAAATGGGGGAAGAATAGCCCCAAACAGGCTGGAATTGATCTTTATTTGCTTGATCTGAAGGATGCAGTTTAAGGACTAAATTATCCCTGGATGTGTCCAAGGCAGCCTTGGGATAGTGGAAGGTGCCCATGGCAGGGGTGGAATGGGATAAGCTTTGATCCCTTCCAAACCAAACCATTCTGGGATTCTAGAACTGGAATTTAGGGTGACTTTTGTCACCTCTGTCACACTGAGAGGAGTTAAATCCTCCCCCTTTCCCTGTTTCCTTTGTCTGAAAGTGTTGAGGAAACTTTTGCTGAAGTGTTTTAGCAAATTCATGCTCRATTCTTTGAGAGCTTCCAACTGCATCTTCTGTCAAATTTTCTGTTCTCCTGAAATGATTTTCCTGCTTGGAGTCAGCAAATGAGCAATAATTTAATTTTGGAGAAGCAGCCAGCAGAGAGAAATTATGATCTGATTAATTGAAGCTATTCAGTGCTGTGAGAAGTCTTTTCCCCAAACTGAATGCAAATCCTTGGTGAGGCAGAATTAAAATGCTTGAAATTGGAAAACAGGAGTGAGTGCAACAAAACAATGACACGGTTGTGGACTGAGACTCCTCCCTGGATAAATCACCGGATTTAAAACAAAAGAGGGCAGGMATTACAGGTCTGGCTTCTCACCAGGTCTCTTCTCTTGTGAAAAATGTTGATCTGTGCCACCTGAGARGGTGGAGGAGAGAAACTGGGGGATTTAGGGGAAAGCTTGGAAGGGAAAGTGTGGGAATGTTCCAGATTACAAGACAAGATGTATTCTATCACCATCTGTGTGGCAGTTGTCTTCTGTTCATTGGGCAGTTTTCCTTATCTCTTCCACAATCACTCCTCCCTAGGGAGGGGACACCTGCTGATAACAGCCATTGAATGTCCCTGCATGGCTGATAAGACACCTGCTGATAACAGCTATTGAATGTCCCTGCATGGCTGATAAGAACTACAGCATCCCATTGGGAGATGTGAGCCCAGAGGGAGGAGCCAAGCATTCCTACCTGGATATAATCTGGAGATTCTGAACACCAGCACGGCTTCTGCACTGGATTTCCCAGAGGAACAGCAGCTGCCTCTTTCCCTGGATCTCTCAGAGCAGAGACTGCACCTTTCTCCAGGATCCCTGCTCCAGCAGAGCCACCCCTGACACTGCTGAGCCACAATTCCAATGGGACTGCTGCCAGCACCCTGACCCACAGGGTGTCAGGCTGGGCTCTGACTCTGGCAGTGTTGGTTTGGTTTACTGCATTGTTTATTTTATCCTTTTATTTTCTTCCCTATTAAAGAACTGTTATTTCCTGCTCCCATATTTTTTGTTGCCTGAGAGCCCCTTAATTTAAAATTTATAGCAATTCAGAGGGGTGGGGAGGGTTCACATTCTCCATTTCAGGGGAGGCTCCTGCCTTCCTTAGCAGAGTCCTGTCTTTCCAAACCAAGACAGGGAAATTCTCCACTTCATTTTGGGGTCACGTTTGTGTTGTTTTGACGGTCTGGGGTTGAAAGAGAAGGTGCCAGTTTGGGAGTCCTTTTCTTTAAAGGATTCTTTTATTTCTGTGTTCTTTGGTGGAAAAATTATTTATTGAAGAGATCAAAACAGCTAAAAATGTCCTTTCAATCCCTGTTTGCCAGGACATGTGGGATCAGGGCCTGGAATGGTGGGGGCTGCAAARCCATGAAACCAGGAAGGAAAAAAGGTGGGGACTGGGATAAGGGATGGAGGGACAGGACACAGGGAATGGCTCCCAGTGCCAGCGGGCAGGGATGGATGGGAGATTGGGAACTGGGAATTCCTGGCTGGGAGGRTGGGAATGGAATTSCCAGATTTGCTGTGGCTGCCCCTGGATCCCTGGCAGTGCCCAAGGCCAGGCTGGAGCAGCCTGGGACRGTGGAAGTGTCCCTGAGTGGGACTGGCTGACTTCAAGGTCCTTCCAACCCAAACCATTCCATGATTCCATGATTTGTGTAAAGACTCTGACAATAATTATCCTTAAGGAAATGGGACAGGATTTTCCCACCAGTTTGTGACTCCAGGACAAATGAAAGACCCTGATGAGCCTGATCTTGTTTTTGGGGCCCTTTTCCTTCAAGGATCTCAGGAGGCTGGGGGCATTTCCTGGGATTTGCATCCCAAACCTTGCTGACAATGAAATTATGGTTTTTTTTTTTTTTTTTCCCAGCCCTTTGAGTCCTGCAGTTTGTGCTTTTCCTCCCTTGGTGAGAAATCAGGATATTGCAGAAGCACAATTAATTTGAGTAGGTGCCCGCTGGGCCCTTCTGTGATTTCAGGGAGTGTTCAAATAACTTTCTCAGCTCTTCCTAAAGACATTTGGAAGTGAAAAATTCCAGGTAAGAAAGAAACTTTAGAAAGGATGATTCCCTTTTGTAGACTATTAACAAAACCCTATTTTCCCCTAAAATTACTTGTGGATCCAAAGTTATGCTGTCTGCTCCAGGATTCCTGCACTTCCCATGAAAATTTGGCCTCACAAATCCCTCAGGAAGCATGGAAATGTCCCTGAAGCCTTTGGGTACAGGCAGAGACCTGATTCCCTTGGCTTTGGAGGGTTATGATTTAAAGAACTTTTTTAGACCAGGAATGTGTGGATATGGAGAGGGAAAAAGGAGGTGCTGTGGATTTATAACCCCCTGGAGGCAGTGGGAATGCAGAGAGGGATATCAGAGGCTGGATTTGGTTAAATATATATAAAAATATATAAATAGGTAAATAAGTAATTGAAAAAATTAAATATAAAATTAAATATATAAAATATTTATTTATATAATAATGTAAAATAAAAATAATATATAGTATATTATAATAAATAATTTATATTAATATAATTAAATATATATGATATAGATATTTTTTGTCYCATTTGTTTTGATGCTAGAGTCACTCTGCACTTTAAATATCCAATTTTTTTTCCATGTTAGTGGACRTTGGGGGTCATTTGGGCTGTGTTCTATAATGCAAAACAACAGAAAGGTCTGTGGTGGTTTAGAGTTTAAATGAGGTGAAGGTGAAGCTTGGCAGAATTCATGTGAGGCACAGAATCACGTGTTCAATTAAAATGGAATTATTTTGAGCGGAGACTCACTTGAGTTGTTGAGATGCCCTTTAATGGTCTCTCCTTCCYGCACACTGAGAGGAAGCAGAGGTGATGTCCTGCTCCTCAAGGATATTGCCAAACCCTTTCAGAGCTTTCTAAAGTTCAAGAAGCTCTCCAGAGGAGCTCCTTGTCCTTGACCTGAGCTGTCTGCAGGGACGATGATGATGCTGCTGCTCAGCTCTTCTGCCCTCTCTGATACCTCATGGTTTGGCTTTTGTGCTTTTCACGTTCTGTGCTGTGTTGTTGTGGAGCTCTGAGCTTCATGTGAGGGGATGGTGAGCTCTCTGCACAGAGCAGGGAGTGTGAAAAATGCGTATTTTGTGACTGGCTTTTTGCAAATATTCAAATGAATATTATATGTGTTGTGTTAGAAAGTTATGTTGTGTTAATTTTCTTAAGTAGTGTGTTAAATATAGTTTTAGGTTATAACATAATGTTAAAATAGAAACTATGCTATGTAAGATCCTTTTTTTAAAGAAAGGACTTGCAGTGAGATAGCAGCCACAGGACACCTGAATCTTTCAGAGAAAGAGAATTTATTGCTCCATTATCAGAACAAACAAACTTCTTCCTGCCTTGCTCAGCCCTGAGGACTCCAGCAGGGTTCAGAGGAAGAAGCTGACACTGCCCAGACAGAATCCTGTGTTTGAATGGAATTTATGCATCATGGATGAGGTGTATGAATATGCAACAGGCTGTTGCTTTTAAGGGTTAATCCTCTGTTAAYGTGGGGCCTTTTTCGGGCTTATTTTGCCCAGAAAAGGTACCTGGACTTTGTTTCTATTGTCTCATATTGTCCTAATCCAAATTGTCCAAATCATTATTACTCTAATTATATTACTACTTTTATAACCATTTTATTGCTATTAAACTTTTAAAATTTTAAAAAACAAGTGATTGGCATTTTTCACAGGGAGACAAAACAATTCCTTCTCTAGCTGGGGACCAAGTAAAACCTGTGGGGATTTTTGAAGGAATTTTGAAGGAGTTAGAGATGGGACCTCTGAGATTTTCTAGATGATGTGGTTTATTTTCTTATCTTCTACATCTGTCTCTTATACACATCTAGATGTGTATAAGAGACAGGTTCTACATAGGGTGAGTTCAGCTCACATCTTCACTGCATGGTTCAGAAGGTCACAAAATCCAAGAGCTGCTCATTTTGGAGGGCCTCTGTTCCAAATAATCCAGCAGCAAGTGCAGAGGGAAGAGTTTTGAAAGCCACAGCATGGCCCTGCCCAGGAGTCCTGTCACCATGATATTTTCTGAAAAATCCCTTCACCAGGATTTCTTCTCCTGGGAAGCTGAGAGGCCTCAGAAAAGAATGAAAACAATAATTATCTGATTGTTTGGGAATGTGGTCTGGAGATCGTTTACCAACAGGTGCATMTTTGATTGGTTCCATGTGAATTGTTTTAATTAATGACCAATCACCATCAGCTGTGTCAGACTCTGAGGAGTCAGTCACAAGCTTTCATTATTAATTTCTTTTCTAGCCTTCTGATGTCTCCTTTCTCTTTCTTGAGTATAGATTTAGTATATAATATAATATAATATAATGTAATGTAATGTAATATAATATAATATAATATAATAATAAATCAGACTTCTAAGAACATGGAGTCAAATTCTCATCTCTCACCTCATCCTGGGGACCCTCACAACACCACAGAGTCCCACAGCACTCACTGTGCTGACAATTTAGCAAATCTGGGGCTGCCATTGTTTGCCATCTTTTACACCTCCTTATTGAATCCAAAAATTGTCCTCCACCTTTTCTTTGCAAAGCTGCCCTGAGTGTGTAAATAGAATTATATCAATTTACAGAGCAAACCACGGGGGCAGTTTCCAAACCAGCTCCTGTGGCCTCAGCCTTGCAGGCCCGGGGTGAGCAGGAGGAAACAGCCTCAGGTGTGAGGAGGAACAAAGCAAATCCTGATTTCCTGAGAAAATGAACCCATTTTCATGAGACCTCTGGGCTAATCAAGAACAGTAATTAGAGGAGTAATTAGTAAACAGAGAGAGGAGWTACTGCAGTTTTCTCCCCAGATCAGGGATGTGCTGAAATGCCAAAGCCGGCATAGGCCTGGACRTTCCTACCTTTCCAACTTTAGGAACCAAGAGGAGTTTATGGCTGAAAACYCCCATCAATATAAAATCTGTGCTCCTTTCTGTTTTTTTTCATGGCCCTTCCATGAGCCAATTTTGTGTTTCTGAGGCCAGCAGGGAGGATGGTTGTGGGGGTGGAAGCTGTGCTCAGGTTTTAGGGTGGCTCCATGAAATCCTTCCTGCTGCTTCCCTCGGGAAGGACTTGGAATGTGCAATCCTGGAATCCCAGAGCGGTTTGGGTTGGAAGGAACCTAAAAAATTATCTTGTTCCACCCCCTGCCATTCCAACCCAAACAGAAAAAAAAAAAAAACAACCCAAACCAAAGCTTTTAATGTCTCAGAGCCAGAGTAAGGTGGGAAAAAGATGCTGCAGGAATTCTCCCATGGGATCTCATGAAGGACAAATCCAGAGGGTGTCCATGGGTTTTGCTGCAGCTTTTCCAAGAGAATTTGGAGCAATGGCAGTGCTGCTGGTTGGGATCTATCCTAAAAATTAACCCTTCTCCCTTCAACACCCTGCAACTCCAAGCATTGGCTTTCCCACACTTTTGTGTTCTCCAGGACAATCCTTTGATTTGAGATAAAATTCAATATCTGGTTGATAAAATTCAGTATTTAGTTGTAAAAGGATTTTGGCAAGGCAGAAAACCATGATCCCACACTGTAATTGTCTTGGAATTACATCCTGGTGGTAGACCTGATATCTCGACCATGGATAAAGAATTATCCAAAGCAAGGTGTGGGATGGTTTCCCTCCAGGAATCTCTGTATCAAAAACTCAGGGAAATGGGTTTTCTCCTCCAAGCACAGGTTTTCCTCCAAAATTTGGGGGTAACTCAGCCTTTTGCTTGCCAGTGAATTCCAGAGGAGGCCAAATCCAGCTCCTGGAGGAAATCTTTTGTGGGAAAATGTCACTGTCACATTTTCTGGAAAAATYCCTTCACCAGAATTTCTTCTCCTGGGAAGCTGAGAAGCCTCAGAGAAAAATGAAAACAATAATTWTCKGAYTGCTTCTCCTGKGTCTTGCTGCTTTGGAATGTGGTTTGGACATTGTTTACCAACTGGTCATTGTTTGATTGGTTTCATGTGAATTGTTTTTACTTAATGACCAATCACAGCCCAGCTGTGTCRGGCCTCTGACGAGGTCACGAGTTTTTAATTAGTACCTTGTWAAGCCTTCTGTAAGTATCTTTATTCTTTAGTATAGTTTTAGTATRGCATTCTTTAATGTAATATAAGYAACATAAAATAATAAATTTTATTATTATTTTCTAAGAACATGGAGTCAGATWCATCATTCCTTCCCACGATGGGGGACCCCAAAAATACCACAGGAAAAGGCTTTTTCCCACCATCCTTTTGGATAATGGCTCATCAAGCTCTGTTTCAGCCGTTGATCCAAGGCCACATTTGTGCCAACAGCCCTAGCCCCAGGTTTGATTTGTTTAACATAAAATTTAGGGCTGCAGGGGCCTCCATAATGAATTTCATTAAAGAGAAAAATTCTATAATGTAGCATTTTATGATTAATTAACCGGGCATAAAAATGGTAATTACAATTATGCTCCTAATTCCACTCTTGTGTCATTATCATCATAATTGATCAAAATGTTTTACCCCTCAAGCATTTTAAAAGGAGAAAAAAACCCTTTTAAAGGCCGAACCAAATCCCCAGATCTGAGAACTTTCAATGGAGAAGCCTTTGGGGTTGGAAAGGACCTCAAAGCTCATCCCATTSCACACCTTTCCCAAGTTTTCCTTTTTTGGGGAATCTAATACGATCAGGTAGGAGGTTCAGAATCACTTTAGGGTTTCCTCTTGGCATCAGGAAATTCCATTTTGCCCCCTTCAGAATTTTTGGGCAGGAGAGATAAATTTAAATTATGAACAGATTTTGAGCTGGAAATGCGGGTGGTGTCCTTGGAAAATTTCGGAATGTCAAGGCTTAYGAGGGTGACCACAAAGCATTCCTGTGGAGAAAGCGGGAATGGCTGAAGGAAGAGTTCTGGATGTCAAACAGGACTTGAAGAGGACCAGTTTGGATGGAGGAGAGCTGGGAATATCTGTGGAGCTTTGAACGACCAGCAGYTGCTCAGCTTTGCTGCTGGTCCCTGTCGGAGAGGGAAAAAATCCTATGGATACAAATCCAGGGGTTGCTCAGCTGCCTTGGAGCCACCACCCACAATTATTGCTTCTACAAAAAAAAAAAAAAAAAAAAAAAAAAAAAAAACCCAAAAAACCCAACCAATCAAGCAACAAAAAAAACCCAACAAAGATCAGAGTTCCCTATTAAAATCTTGTAGCAAATCCTTATTTATTTATTTAGGAATTCCATGGAGCTGAGGCTCTGATTCACTGTTGGAAAAAGCCGAGGGAAACACTGAGTTTGCGTTGTGGAGCCCAGTGCTGAAATCCAATGTTTGCAACCTATGCCAAGAAGCTGGCCATGGAGAAGGATTCTGGCACCTCCGTCTCCTTGCAGCCAGAGTGGGATCAGCCTGGATTCTCAGCCTAGAAATTCCTTATTCTGGGAGTGCAGAGACAAGGGAAGAGGTTGCCCTGGGAGTTGTGGAATCCATCCCTGGCAGTGCCAAGGCCAGGTTGGACAGGGCTTGGAGCACCCTGGGACAGTGGAAGGTGTCCTGCCAGGGCAGGGGGGTTGAGATGATCTTGAAGGTCTTCCCAACCAAACCCTCTGGGATTCCATGGATCCCTCTGTGTGATGGGAATGGGCACAGGCAGCACCAACAGGACCATTCCCATAAAATCCATGGATACTGAGGACAGAGGTGGAACCTGGGGCTGGCTTGGCAAGGTCCTGGCAGAACCCAGCTTATTAAATACCAGTTTACTGGACAGGAGGAGGTTCAGGTGGCAGTGGACACACACCTTCCTTGCTGGGATGCTCTGGGAATGTCTTGAATGCAGCCCTGGATGGAATGTGGTGGGAAATCCAGTCCCGCCCGTGTGTTCTGGAATATTTGCTTGGATTGTTGGAATTCTTGGCTTTTAAAAAAGGGAATATTTCCCCAACCAGGAGAATGTTGAGTTATAAGGAATCCTGCTCTCCAGGGTCAGGTGTCCATGTTTATTCAGGGAGTAGGTACCACCAGAGAGAATCTTGGAATATTTGCATGGCAAGGGAGCCCCAAGGATCCACCAGTGCAATTCCTGGCCCTGCACAGACACCCCCAACAATCCACCTGTGCATCCTGGAAGCAGTTGTCAAAATGCTCCTGAGCTCTGGCAACCTTGGGAATATCTCCTGGAGCACCCTATCCATGAGGAATGGTCACGTGGGATGGAGTCACAGCCAAATCCATCCTCAGAGCTCTCCTGGAAGCAGAGAAGGATTTGTGAAAGAGATTCTCCTTCACAAATATTTCCAACAACCCAACAACTCCTTTTTGATGAACCACCTTGGGTTTCATTTTAGCAGCTCTGCTGTGAAGAGCTCCCTCCCCTCCCGCCCTCCCCGTGTTTCCCTTGTCACTCTGGCAGAAAGTCAATAAACTTCCAATAAGAGAAATCTCAGAAGAGTTTCCAGACTATATTAGATGACAACATGAAAAAATGTGTTGCAGGTTGTTACTAAAGCTCGCTGCATCCATGTAGGAAACAAACTCATGGATATTCCCAGGGGAGGGATTAAACCTGGAGATTGGAGTGTTCAGAGTGCCTGGGCCATCCTCTGCTCCAAGCCAGGCTTGGATCATCCAGGAAATGCTTCCTTAAGGAAATCTTGGAAAGCAAATTGGAGACTCCCCTCAGTGCAGGATGGAATAGAGTGGGATAAAAGTGAAACGAAACTTTCTGGTGAGCCAGTCCTGCCTGGATACCTGTGGAGAAACAAAACCCTAAAATTGCAACTAATTCTTCAAGGAATCCCATAAAACCTGTGAAAACTTCAAGGCCAGGTTGGAAGGGGCTGGAGCAGCCGGATAGTGGGAGGTGTCCGCCCAGGAAAAGGTGTGGAATGAGATGGGATTTAAGGTCCTTCCAACCCAAACTCTTCTGGGATTATAATGGCAGCCAGAGAATGAAAATTTATTAAAATTTCTAAATTCAAGTGAAGATAGATGGATTATCAGGATAGGTTTGATTTGGATGGTGTGAGGCAGAACCTCACAGCACCTTGTGGTCCTTTCTGATTTCCAGCATTGATGGGTGCCTGGTGCTTCAAGGTTGTCTCTGTTAGAGGCAAAAAGTTAAGTTTTTTCTCTATTTCTGGAGCTCTGTGCCAGTTCTTAGGCAGTTAATGGGCACCAGGATGGTGCTGCAGGGGAGGTGTTTGAATCCGTAGGCAGAACACAGGGATTTTCTGGAAAAATAAATGCACCATTCCTGCAGCCTTTGCAGAATATTCAGAGTCTGATGCTGGGAAATCATCAAATCCTAATGGATCCTAAAATCTGATCTAGTGACCACCTGCCATGGCAGGGACACTTCCCACTGTCCCAGGGTGCTCCAACCTGGCCTTGACACTCAGGGGATTGGGATTCCACAGCTCTCTGGCACCCTGGCCAGTTTTGGGTGTCCTGGTGCTGACCCCATCCTTCATCTGGGCAGCCATGTCATTGGGTTAGAGCATCCAGGAACTCCACGGGGGTGCTCAGGAAAGGGTTGACATATTTAAATTTGTCTGAATTTGCACATTTTGAAGATATTTAAATGCACTAAAAGAAAATAATTTTTTTTAACCTTAATTCCCCTCAAACAGCAAAATGCTTTAAATATCCTTATTCTCACCAAAACCTTCAGTAGGTGTTTAAGCCTTTCCCAGATTTATTTGACACGAAAAAAAAACCAAACCTTCAGTGTAGAAATCTTTGCTTTCACAAGGAAATTCACCTCCTGAGTGGGGAAGCCTGACTGGAAGACCCTTTTGTGTGAAGCCCAGGACTTTCTGATACTCTGTGTTGGTGACTTGGCAACTCTTAAATCATGAAAGATTTACAGGAGGGCTGCGGAGCCGCCGATGTTTTCTGACATGTTCATTCCACACTAAATCAGACTGCCTTTTGGAGATTGCCTTTCCAGACATTATGCAAATGCAGAAAGACAAGGGATGGATTTAAAATGATTTCAGGGCTGGAGAAAGCAGAAGTGACAGACTGCCGTGGAAAACTGCTCCGTGAATTCCAGCCCGGGGGGGGTGGAGATGGGCAGCAGTGAGTGGAGGAAGGAACAGATTAAAGGGTTTAGTTTTATCTTCACTGCTGAAATGTTGATGTGCTCGGGGTGCTGGGTCTGCTTTGCGAGGTGGCTGTGACAAAATTAGAATTTAAAGGGATTTTATGGAATTTAAGTGCAGGTTGTGGCTGTTCCCAGTGGGTAAGTCCTCATCCTGACCAGGAAACTTTCCTTGTGTTTGTGCAGGGACTGGGCCCTGCAATGTCCCTAAATGATAATTATCTTAATTATCTCTTGTTTGTGTGGTTGGGTTGTCCATCTGGATATGGAGGGATGAGAGCTTCAAAGGCTGAACAGGGCTTGGAGCACCGGTGTGTGGGGATCTCTGGTGTCAGAGTGACCCGAGAAAAGTTCCAAATCCTCTTTCCAGCCCGGCGCTTGAAGAAGGAGTCAGGGCTCTTCATTTCTCGTCTCAAGGTTGTTTATTTTATCTTATCTACAAAATTTTCTCCTCCTGCCAGACAGAGGTCTGTCCAGCACGGCAGCCACAATGCTCTCCAGCCTCCCACGAGGCTGGTCGTCTTTTATACTACAAATTACGTACTCATATTATTACTTTCCAATGCCCACATCACCCATGTTAGACAGTGCACCTCTATCCCAAACCAATCCCGGTGCCACATCACAGCAGAAGATGGAGAACAAGAAGAAGAAAGAAGAAGGATGAGACACGCCCTGTTCCCTCCATCTTGTCCCCATTACCTAATACTAAAACCTAAAATCTACATTTTCAACCCTGTGCACACTTATAAAAACAACCTTTAAACCCGTGTGATCTTCCAGCCTTCATACCAAACTTGGCAATTCACTTGCAGGATCAAAGTCAACACCAAGTGTTCCGAGGCATCATGCCAAGGTCTCCGAGCCCCCGAGGGGGTCTCGCCTCCCAACAGTGGTCTCGGATACTCCCTACATCCAGAGTTGATGTGCAGATCCCACACCACGGGAGAGGTGGAGTGTGGGGGTGGGAATGACGGGGAATTTCAGCTGCACTGTCAAAACATCCCATGTCGCAGAGGAGGAGTGAGGTCAGTCCTGGGAGGGAGATTTGGGGCACTTTTCTGCAGCCTGCTGCTGATTGTGGTGGCCAGCTCTGTCTCCAGGCCAATCTGCCACCCTGTCTTAGGTTGGAAATGTGGTGGTGTGTGTTCGTTCCCATCTGTCAGAGTTGGGCAGTTCTCTGCTGCCATGGGGCAGTTTTTTTTTATCTCTGCCACAGCAATCCTCCAGGAGATTCCTGCAGTCCATGGCCACTGAGTTGTCCCTGCAGGGCTGATCCAATTCCACGCATCTCAGGGAGATGCTGCGCCCAGGGGAGGAGCCAAGCATTCCTACCTGGATCCAATCTGAGCCTGGCACCAGCACAAGCAGCCTTTGCCCCTGCATTGCCAGAGGAGCAGCCTTTCTGCTGCCCTGCATCCCAGAGGGAGCCAGGCCCATCTCCAGCAGCCCTGGAGCTGCAGAGGAAAACTCCCCCCTTGTGCAGGATCCCTGCTGCAGCAGMAGCACAGCTGGCACTGCAGGAGGGCTGAGCCCCCATGGGATGGGGCTGTGCCACCCCCTGACACACAGGGGCCAGGGCATGGTCTCACTCTGGCAGTGATTTGTTTTGTGTTACTGCTTTTTTTTTAATTTTTATTTTTTCCCTAATAAAAAACTGTTATTCCTGCTCCCTGAGAGCCCCTTAATTTCAAAATGTTGATAATCCGGAGGGAGGGGTTTTGCATTTTCCATTTCAGGGGAGGTTCCTGCCTTCCTTAGTAGACACCTGGCTTTTCAAACCAACACAACCCCAAATCCTGCCTTTGGAGCTCTGGAGAGCTGTGATTGCTTGAGCTGATCCTACAGCACTTGGGAATCCTTTCCACATCAGCGGTGATTAACCAACCCTTCCCAGGAGCTGCTGAGGTGGAAAACGCTGCGATTGCTGAGCTGATATCCTGGGATTGCTCCTGAAAATCAAATGGGGCCATTTTCCTTGGGCTGATTAGCACCCTGAGCTGATATCCTGGGATTGCTCCTGAAAATCAAATGGGGCCATTTTCCTTGGGCTGATTAGAGCAGATGTGCAGGACATGTCTAATAAACTGCACAACAATTGGGATGATTCGACAGGAAACCTGTGGAGAATGGATTAAGAATTGAAAACTCCAGGAAATGGAGTCTTTGAAAGGGGTGTGTTCTGSCAGGGGGACTGATTCCTCCTGTCCCTGTGCTGCAGACAAAACCTGGCAGTGACCAATCTCAGTGACCTCCTGAAGAATAAACCCAAATTCCGTGTTTGGACACTGCAAATTCCCTGGATTTGTGCAATGGAATGGAAATGGTGCTGGTGGGATGAGGGGTGTGGGGGTGCAGGGGGCACTGGGGTGGTCAGAGGAGTTGCTCAGCATGGTCAGGTGGATTGAAAAACCTTAATTARTGCACTGGTGCTAATTAAAGCCATCATTGCATCTACAGCAAATGAAATCAGTGTGGTTGGGTGTGGGAATGGGTGGGGAAAGGTTCTGCTGGGGGGCAGGAGGGCTTTGCTCCTTTCCCCCAAACTGGCCCTGCTCCCTTTTATCCCTTCCAGACTGGTTCCAAACATTCCCATCAGTGCTGGATGAGCCTTTGTCCATTATTAAACTTTGATTTTCCGAGGGAAGCATCCCAAGCAGAGCAGGAATTCCAAGAAACGCTGCCACAAAGCCAACAGCAGGACTGGCCAACTCAGCCACGTCAGGGAAGGGGATTAAAGAAATTAAATCCATGGAAGCTCATTAGGAGGGACAATTAGTGAGGAGCAGGATCCTGATCTAATGATCTCCAAATAAAAACGAGCGTTGGCATTGGGGAGATTGGAGCAGAGGCTGTGGGTCAGGCCCTGAATAATTCATTTATTGCAGAGTTTGCATGCAGGAATCAGGTGGGTGGAGGATATTAAAAACCTTTGAAATAGAAAAGTCTGGCTTTTCCCTGTGCAGGAAAATCCCACTTTCCTGTGATCTGTCTGAGCCTCCCAGGCTGGTGTAAGTTTCTTCCCTCCATTACCTCCCTGAGGAATTGTTCTCCTTTCCCTGGGTTATCTTCAGATCTTACCAGGACTGAGTGTTTAAGTCACCACAACACTTAAAATATAAAGAAATTCTTGTTTAGCACCAGTGGCCAGCCAGGATTTTCCTGGGGAATCCCTCCTGAGGTCTGGGAAGCTGCAGGGGGCTGGGCTGAGYTCAAGGAGCTTCTAATTCTCTGTCCATGAGGCTGCATTCCATTTCTGGCCTYCAAAAAGAGGCAGAGCACCACAAGCTCCTGGTTCTGAGTGAAAAAACAGCATCAGGCTCTGAGTTTTTCCAGGTATTTTTGTGTTATCCATGCAGGAAGAGTTGCAGGCTGTTCCAGAGGAGGTGAGATGGGTTCTGTGCTTTTCCAGAACTGTTATTCCCAGGATTTCTGCTTGYTTTGCTAAAATAAAACTTCCTATTTTTTTTTCTTTCCCTATTATTTTTTYCTGCCTGAATGCCACTTCCCACTCTTCCTTTCCAAACAGGGATTTTGCCAGGGATGTTTTTGTCTCACTTTTTCTGTTTTCACACCGACTTTGCAATATAAAACTGACTTTTCAATATATAAAATACAAACAGGAGTTCAGCCAGACACCTTAATTAAATCCCCACTCTTTCCTAAACTCTTGCTTTTCTCAGGGATCCAAAGCAGAGTCCAGGGAACAATAGAGAAAGAGGAGCAACCTCAAAATATTATTCCCAGGCTCCAGGCATTTGCTARTTGGGCATTTCCCGACCAAAGATTGGTGTCTAAGTAATTTTTAAACAGGAATTTTTCATCTTTCCTGCAGGGAATGAGGGGYTGCCATGGATTTGGTTCCCCTGGTGCYYTGGGAATAAATGCAGAGCACAAAGTTCCCCTGCTCAGGAGAGGATCCCACTTCCAAAATGATCCCAAATTCMTTTCCCAGGGGGGTAAAAGAGCACGAAACCCCCATGGATGCATTTGCAATGCTCTGAGCTTCCTGCCTGCTTCCCCATTCAGCCCCACTGAGGCAATTCCCAAAGATCTGAAGGATCTGAGAGACACTTTGGGAATCTTTTAGTGGGATTTTTTTTCATCTTTCCTGCAGGGAATGAAGAGTTGCCATGGATTTGGTTCCCCTGGTGCTCTGGGAATAAATGCAGAGCACAAAGTTCCTGTYCCCCTGCTCAGGAGGGGATCCCACTTCCAAAACGATCCCAAATTCCTCTCCCAGGAAGGAAAAGACCACAAAACCCCCATGGATGCATTTGCAATGCTCTGAGCTTCCTGCCTGCTTCCCCAGGATCCGAAGGATCTGAGAGACGCTTTGGGAAGTTTATGGGTTGTTCTAATGACCAAAGTATTTGTCTGTGCTATTTCTCATGCAGAGGAGAAAATGAGCCATAAAACCAATTTGATTTTAGTTCATGATCTGTTTGGTTTCCAGACGTTATCTGTGTTCAGTTGACTTCTGGGAATTCCTGGAGTTAAACCACAAATTATTTCTTAGGAAGTCAAGAAGAGTTTCAGGGTTTTTTGGTAGAGGTGMTCACACCCTCTCACTTGCTGGATTTTGCAGGAAATTTTGATTTTTCAYAGAGTAAGGCCAAGCTGGATGGGGCTTGGAGCAACCTGGGGTAGTAGAAGGTGCCCAGGGGGTTGGAATCAAGGCTTTGAGGTCCTTCCAACCCAATCCATCCTGGGATTCTGGGATTCAGTACAACTTGGGAAGGGACAACTTCCTGAACTATAAGGTGAAAAGTAATGGAATTAAGAGCTGGGGACAATTCCTTTGAATCTGGGAAGTTCAGGAGTTGCCTCCTTGCAGGGCTGTCCCAAATCCTCTGGGAGAGCCTGTCCAAGGCTGGTGCTCAGCCCCCAAACCCCAGGCAGGTYCTATCCATGATCCAAGGACAACTCCCTGAATTATGAGGTAGAAATTGACAGAATTAACAGAATTAAAAGTTGGAGAGCATTCCTCTGAATTTGAGAAGTGCAGGAATTTTCTCCTTCATTGTCCCAAATCCTCTGGGAGAGCCTGCTGGTCCTGAGCATCCAAACCTCAGTCAGGTCCTATCCATGATCCAAGGACAACKCCCTGAATTATAAGGTGAGGATTAACTGAGTTATAAATTGRGGACAATTATTTGAATTTGAGAAGKTCAGGRGYTGCCTCCTTGCTGTCCCAAATCCTTTGGGAGATCCAAGGCTGGTCCTGATCATCTAAACCCAAGGCAGGTCCTGTCCATGATGCAAACTGAGGGAATTTGGAATTCTTCCCATGCCTGCAGAACCCAAGGAAGTCATTTTAGGGCTGTTTTATGGTGACTTTAAGGAACTTCCCGCGTTCCTCACTGTGCACATCACAATTGAAACTTTAATTACCCCCAGTCCAACTCTGCAGGGCTGAGAGGGTCTTAAAATTAATAAATGTAAAACATCTCTCTCTTTTTTTTTATGGATCCGCAGAGCTTGGCCATGGGCAAGTCACTTAACCTCCCTGCCTCGTTTTTGTCATCTATAAAATCCATAAAATCCATAAAATCCGACTAACCATCGCATCTGAGGAGTATTGGGGGAATTAATGTGCTTTGAAGGTGAGAAGTGGGCTATGAATAGTGAGCAGAGCAGAGGAGAAAGGAAAAAAAGAAAAGAAAACCTTCCCCAAACCAAAAAATTTTTGATCTCTGCTAATGGAAATGCTGGCATGGCGTTATGGAAATTTAGGATAAGGAAAAGGTTTTTAAGGTGTCATTTATTAATTGGTGTTTTCCTTGAGTTTCCAGTGGTGTTTTGTGCTGCCAGCACCTCTTTGGAAGGGGTTGGGCCCTGTGTTTGAACAGGTTTTTTGGGAAGAGGTTTAGTTTGGATACTGGGGAAAATTTCTTCATGGAAAGGATTGTCCAGASCTGGCACTGGTGRGCTCCCTGCCCCTGCAGGGATTTAAAATCCACCTGGATGTGGCACTTGGGGACAGGGATCAGTGGTGGCCTTGGCAGTGCTGGGAGTGGTTGGACTCCAGRATCTTGGAGAGCTTTTCCAACCTCAATAATTCCATAATTCCTGCGCCACCYCATCCCTGATTTCCCAGCTGTGTCATTAAATCCAGCAGTGCCAAAAATCCAAAGCCATTCCCATTTTTTGTTGTGTGGTGGTGTCCAGAACAAGGATCCCAGATGCTGAGTTTTGATTTTGATTTTTGAATTTATTTTAATTTAATTTTTTATCTTTTAGTTCTTATTTTGATAATTGATTTTTATTCTTATTTTGATTATTGATTTTGATTTTAATTTCTGATTTTGAGTCCTACAAGGTCATTAAATAGACAGGGAACTGATGAAAGTGCAAAAYTTTGGGAGAAGCTGCCTGGAAATGTTAAAAAAAATGAATGGATGTGGCACTTCAAGATATCTTTTAATGGGCATGGGGGTGTTTGGCCTAAAAAGGTGCATTCACTCTGGAGATCTCAGAGACCTTTTTGGTTTTGACCTTGCCGATCTTTTCAACCTTAATGATTCCATATCCCATGCTGGAAGAAAAAGATAAAAAAAAAAAGGAAATGGTCAGCCTGTTTTCCATTTTCCAAATGTTCTTTGTAAAGAAATAAAAAAAATTTCTGTGCCATCAGATTTCCTGCTCGTGCCATTCCCAGTCATGGGCAGTGCATTGAGTCTTCGAGAAGAGAAGAGAAGAGGAGAGAAGAGAAGAGAAGAGAAGAGAAGAGAAGAGAAGAGAAGAGAAGAGAAGAGAAGAGAAGAGAAGAGAAGAGAAGAGAAGAGAAGAGAAGAGAATTTCCGCATCTTCCTGAGGAATTCTCATGGAAACATGGCACAGTCAGGGGGAGAACACGGATCAAACACCTCTGGAAGAAAGGGAAAGGAGAACTTCTGTGTGTTCCTGAGGAATTCTCATGGACACACGGCACAGAGGGGAGAACATGGATCAGACACGTCTGGAAGAAAGGGAAAGGAGAATTTCTGTGTGTTCCTGAGGAATTCCCATGGAAACACGGCACAGAGGGGAGAACATGGATCAGACACCTCTGGAAGAAAGGGAAAGGAGAACTTCTGTGTGTTCCTGAGGAATTCTCATGGACACACAGCACAGTCATTGGGAGAACATGGATCAAACACCTCTGGAAGAAAGGGAAGAGGGTGACTCACGCTCAGATCCTCTCCCACAGCACATTTCCAGCCCYGTCTCTGGTAGTGACGTCAAAATCTGAATCATTTCTGCCTCAAAAAAGGCCAAATTTGGGAGCTGCCGGCGCTGCCTTTCCGCTGTGTCACAGTGAGTCACCGTCACCGGGCTGTCACCGGCATCCTGCAGGAATTGTATCCACAATTCCCATTCTTGCTTGGATAACCATTCCTGATTAAAAAGCACTTCAGAGAGTCATGGTTTGGGTYGAAAGGGRCCTAAAAGATCATCTCAATTCCATCCTTGCCACGCTCAGGRAYAACTTCCATGATCCCAGATTTCTCCRTCCAGCCAGGCCTTGGATACTTCCAGGGATCCAGGGACACTTGCCCGGGTCTGAGAGTGAGGAAAAATTCAAATTAAATTGAGTTACTACTGGTATTTTATATATTCTTAATGTTGTTTAAAACTGCTGTGCCCTTAGCAGTGATTTCCACTTCTATCCCACTTTTTTTTTTCCTTTGGAAAATGATCCTGGAGCTTTGGAAGCTGGAAAAAGCTCTCCATGTTCATGTGTAGCAGCACAATGCCCTCRTTCAGGGGATTCTCTGAGGCACAAAGGGAGGTTGGGATTTTCAGGGGTGCTGAACCTCCCAGACCCCGTGTGGGCTCTCAATCAGATCCAAATATTTAGGGCACACCCAGAATTCCTGGGAGAGCTGAGAAGAGAAATCCAGGAGTCCTGACCTGGATGTTAAAGCTGGAGCCATGTTTCTTCTCATGACCTGTGGGGAAATGAGGCACAAAGGGAAGTTGGGATTTTGGAACTGCTGAACCTCCCAGACCCTGTGTGGGCTCTCAATCAGATCCAAATATTTAGGGGACACCCAGAATTCCTAGGAGAATTTGAATACTGGAATAGAAATCCAGGAGTCCTGACCAGGATGTTAAACCTGGAACCACATTTCTTCTCATGACCTGTGGGGAAATGAGGCACAAAGGGAGGTTGGGATTTTGGAACTGCTGAACCTCCCAGACCCCATGTGGGCTCTCAATCAGATCCAAATATTGAGGGCACACCCAGAATTCCTAGGAGAATTTGAATATTGAAATAGAAATCCAGGAATCCTCACTAGGATGTTGAACCTGGAACCACATTTCTTCTCATGACCTGTGGGGAAATGAGGCACAAAGGGAAGTTAAGATTTTGGAAGTGCCACAGTTAAGTGGGATCAAGGAATCATCAAGGAAAGGCTTTGGAATTGGAGGGGAGCATTGCAGAGCCCTCAACCCTTCATTATCCCAAGTGATCCATTGTTTTCTTGGCAATGCCATGTCCAAAAAGGGAGAAATCATCAATTATTCAGTAAATCAGATAAAAAGGGACAAATCAGAGGGAAATTATTCAGTAAATCAGATAGAAAGGGATAAATCAGAGGGAAATTATTCAGTAAATCAGATAGAAAGGGATAAATCAGAGGGAAATTATTCAGTAAATCAGATAAAAAGGGATAAATCAGAGGTAAGTTATTGTGAGGAGAGAGAATTCCCAGCGTCTGGAATTAGCAAAGCATTGCTGAAAGGAAAAGAAATGAGGAATGTGAATKAAACCTTGGGAATGAGGAGGGATTTGCATGATATCAAAAGATAAGATGCCCCATTAGCTGATAAATAACCTCTGAGTTTGTCACATCTGGAAGCCAGGTTTGGATTTTAGGATAACTCAATCTTTTCTTGGGGCACTAACCGAGGAAAAAGCCCTGAAAGTTATAATAAATAAATTATAATAATTATAATAAATTGTTATAATTAAACTTGAGGATGAATCGAGGCTTTGTGGASAGAAATCTGCTCATTTGTGCCCAACTGTAACATGTTGTTACCATGAGAACTGCTAATTTATATGAATTTATTTCCCATAAATTTATAATTTATGGGAATATCTCCCATTATGGACATTTCCTTTGGAATGGAACAAACAATCCTGACAATAATGGAGCAAGGGGGAGGTTTTGATATCCATGGATGCAACTGAGATTTTAATGAAGACAACTTCAATTAATTTAAGATGCCAGAGCTGCTTGTCATGAAAGGATGGAAGGAGAAAAAATGAGAGAAAAAGAAGAAAAGGTGGAAAAATGAAAAAAAAAGAAAAAAGAGGTAAAAGGAGCAAAGAGGAGAAAAAAGGATGGAAAAGGAGTAAGAAGGAGAATAAAGAAAAAAAAGGAGAAAAAAGCCGAACAAAAATAGAAAGGAAAGGTGAAAAAGGAGAAAAAGGAATAAAGGAGGAAAAATGAGAAAAAAAGGAAAAGAAAAAGGAGAGGAAAAAAGAAAAAAAGGAAGAAATGGAGAAAAAATGAGGAAAAGGAGAAAAAAAGAGAAGAGGAGTAAAGGGGAAAAGAGAGGAAAAAATGAGAGAGAAGTAGACAAAAGGAGAAAGAATAGAAAAATAGAAGAAAACAAAAAAAATAAGAATAAAACAAGGGRAGAAGGAGGGAAAAGTAAGAAAAGGGATGAAAAAAGGAAAAAGAAACACAATAAACCAAAATAAACCCAAATATTTGTGCAGAGGAGGAGTGAGGGACACTTCCCAACCAGTTGGATGGGATTTGGTGTGTCCAGAGGGGGGAAAGAGAGGTTTGGAGCAGGGAAATGTGGGGCTGACAGTGGGGAAGGGCTTTGGGATSCCAAAATCCTGGGATTCTCACTTGGAGGATTCTCACATAAGGGTCCTGCAGTGCTCCAGCTCTGAAAACTCCAAAAAAAAAAAAAAAGAGGGGGAAAAACCCCAAAAAGCAGCATGAGGAATTCACAAAAACCCAGGGAAACGTGGATGGGAAAGGAGGCAGCGATGCAGCAAATCCTTTGTGAAATAAACGCTAAAATGGCATTTTTGGCTGGGTGAAATTGGAGTTTTTACAGGCAAAAACCAGCTGGAGAATCACCCAGAGGGTTCTGCTGCTTGGGGTTTTAATTAACCTTTGGTGCCCTGATCCCAACCCCGCCTTTCCCAGGCTGGAATTCTGATCCTGATGAACAGGATGGGAAGGGAGAAGTTTCCAATTTGTCTCTCCTCGTTTGCCATCGATTGTTTCTTTTTAATTTAGGGAGGGGAGAGAAAACCTCTCCCTGTGAAGGTGGAAAAGCTCATTTACACAAAGGTTTAATGAAATAATGCCGGATGCAAGGAGGGGAAAAATGATTGAATTCCAAGGAGCAGCAGGGCAAGGAAAGAAAAGAGAGGAAAAAGAGGAAAAAGGAGGGAGAAAAGAAGAAAAATGGAGGAAAAAGGAGAGAAAAGAGGAGAAAAAGGAAGGAAAATGAGAAGGGAAATAAGAGGAAGGAAAAAAGGGAGAAGAAAGGAGGAAAGGAGCAAAGAGGAGAAAAAGGAAGGAAAAGGAGGAAAAGGAGAATAAAGAGGGAAAAGGAGGAAAAAGGGGGAAAAGGAAGAAAAATGAGGAAAAAGGAGAGAAAAAGAGAAAAAGGAAAGAAAATGAGTAGAAGGGAGAAAGAGGGGGAAATGGAGCAGAAGGAGGAAAAGGAGAGAAAAGAGGAGAAAGGAAGAAAAAGGAGGAAAAGGAGAAGAAAGGAAGAAAAAGGAGGAAAAAGGGAAAAGGAAGAAAAATTGAGGAAAAATGAGAGAAAGAAGGAGAAAAAGGAAGGAAATGAGAAAGGGAGAATAGAGAGGAAAATGGAAAGAAAGGAGAAAAAAGGAGAGAAAAGAGGAGAAAAAGGAAGGAAGAGGAAAAAGGAGAAAAAGAAGAAAATGAGACAAAAGGAAAGGAGAAAATAAGAGAAAAAAAGAGTAAAAAGGAGAATAAAGGAAGAAAAATGGAGAAAATAAAATGGGAAAAGAGAAAAAAAGAAAAAAATTAGTTAAAAGGAGAATAAAGGAAAAAAAAGGAGGAAAAAACAGAGAGATAGGAATAAAAAAGGGAAAAAAAAAGGGAAAAAAAATAGAAGGAGAATAAAGAAGAAAAACGGAGAAAATAAGATGGGAAAATGAGAAAAAAAGATTAAAAAGAGAAAAGGAGAAAAGGAAAAAAAGGAAAGGGAAAGGGGGAAAGGAGAAAATAAGAGAAAAAAAGAGTAAAAAGGAGAATAAAGGAAGAAAAAAGAGAAAAATAAGATGGGAAAAGGAGAAAATAAGATTAAAAGAGAAAAGGAGAATAAAGGAAGAAAAAGGAGAAAAAAAGGGGGAAGGAGAAAATAAGAGCAAAAAATGAGTGAAAAGGAGAATAAAGATTGAGTAATTCCAGGACGCTTTGGGCCTCATCCCTGCTCCTCATCCCACCAGGAAGGGACAGGAGAATTGGGTGATCCCAAGGGGTGTCCCAGACCCCAGGGCTGGTGCTCAGCCCCARAATGAGGGAAAAGGAGGATTTGGGAGGAGTTTGGAGTGATGTTTGTCACTGGTGCCMCCCTGGGGGTTGCTGAGCTCCTGCCAGCCTGGGAAAGGGGAATGGAATCCTTGTCTGGCTTTTCCTTTCCCTGTTAAAGCATCTTGACCTCAAACCACGGTTTTGGTCCCATGTCCCCTCCCAGCTCTTTGCAAATCCCAGCAGGAAGGAGGCAGTGAGCAGCTGGATGGGGCTGAGCTCCCAGCTGGAATTCCAGCACGGCACAGGGGRTATGGGAGAGGATGATTTCTGACTTTCAATCAGTAATGCAGCCAGATTTCACTTTTCCTGCTGTAATTGCCCTCAGTCTCCTATTACTTATAACAGTTCTCCTGTTTATTTCTATTTCTCACTATTATTTATTTCTTGTACCACCCAAAGAGCTCGTTAGCACGGCTCTGACATCTCTGTTATTAATTACAACAGCAATAATTAATTGCTTTTCTTTACACCTGCTCCTCGTGCTGATGATTCCTCTCTGTTGTGCTGCGCAGTGAATTCAAATGTGAATTTTCAGGGGTCATTTTTCCAGGGAAAACCAGCCCCACATGGAATGGAGCCCAGTGAATATTCCTGGGCTGGCGGTTCCTGCTGGAAGCTTTTCCCAGGTTTGGTTTTTTTTTTTTTTAATATTCCAGTGCCTGAGGGCATCATCAGGAGCTCTCACTTCGGCTTTGTTATTTGAACTCTTCAGGGACGCCGGGCATGATGGAAAAGTCAAAATGATAAAGCCAGGCGTGAAAGCAGAACAGAAACGAGCCTTGAACAACGCTGGCCTGCAGGAAATGTTCTGCCCTCATCGAAAGCAGAGGGCTCAGGACAGCCCCAAGCTGTGCCCTGAGCATTTCATCTCCCTGATGTTAGGAATAAGAAGCTTGACTAGGACAATATTCAAGCAGCAATCAATTTATTAATTAATATGGCAAAGTATGAGCAATACAGCGCTGGGTGCAGTGGGGGAAGTTTTCCCTCCAACTGCACACCAATAGTTGGGGCTCACAGGTATTTATAGGGGTACTCATCAGCTTTCTCAGCAGTTTCTATTCCAATTTTTACTCATCAGCAAATTTTTATTCCAAATTTTTACATCACAAGTCTATACACTGCTGTGATTTAGTTTTTCTCAGGATGTATCCCAAAAGGAGTATCCCCAGATGGTGCTGGTCTGGTTTCTGAAAGAAGGAAGAGAATCCCATCTGGTGAGGTCCAGCTCCCCAGATGTGGGTCCACCTTTTAATTGCAGAGACTATAAATCTCATAACAGTGATGTCCAGCTTCCCTTGGTCGAAACCATCAATCCTTGAGGTGATGTTCATCTTCCTTTCTCAAGCTGCTTTTCTCTGCTTTATTAAGGCGTGAGATAAGCATATTTCCTTTATATATATTTATTCCTTTATATTTTCCTTTATATATATTTATTATATATATATATATGTATTCCTTTATATATATACTATGAACTACATGTACTTTACTTACAATAAAAATAAACTGATAGATTCCAAAGCTATAGTTTCAAGGATACAAGTAATATTCTAAAATTCTACTTCAAAAGGTTATTAGTGCAGAGCTCTTTAAGGATTAACTACAAGCAAAGAGCAACATCCTTAACGCTTTAATTCCAATGCTCCTAAATCAACCAGGGTTAATTGCAAACAAAGGATAGGTTCAAAGCCCTTCTTCCATGCTTTACTTTCCTCAGTTGTTATCAGAATTCACAACTGTCCCATGGTTGGTCTCCACACATATCACAATCACAAATACACACGTTGCCTGTTTGTACCTGACACGAAACACAGCTTTGTATTTCACAGTGGAAAGTTGGGGTCCAGTCCATGATTCCAGTTGGGATGGAAACTTCCAGAGGAATTGTTTGGCTTTCTGCYGGCAGGAGATGGAATTTCAGCCCCGTGGTTTTGTCAGCTGCAGCCACAACCCAATTTTTAGCAATTTCTTTTATTATTTTGGCCTTCTCCTCTCTGTAAATGATTGTGATGGAAATTCGGGATAATCACAGGAATATCATTCCCGTGTTTGATCCCAGACTGCAAAGGAAACGATCCTGCACTTAATTACACCCAGGGGAAAAATTCCCTGGGAATTGGGAACATCCTGGGAATATCAAAGCTTTGCAAACCCCTGGATGCGCCTCCAGGGAGGGGTAGGAAGAAGCAATTTAATTTGTGGACTCCATTTGATGAGGTTTTGGGATGGATTTTTGCTTCTCTGCAGAACTGGATTTAACCCTGCTTTATGTAGATGGATTTTTCTCTCCTGCACTTTCTCCTCTTCCAGAATTTTCCATGAATCCCTTCTTTTTCYAGCCCTTGTCCAAAGGCAAGATTTCTCCCTGAATTGTCCTTCATTTATTCTTATCCTGAGCCTTATCTTTCAAATCAGGACAATGGGAAAGTTGTGACAGGGAAAAAAGGAAGGAAGTGCCAGAACTTCCTGGATTTGGGGTTTGTCCAAAATTCTCTGCCCAAATCAGATGAATGGGAAAATTGTGACAGGATTAAAAGGAAGAAGTGCCAGAACTTCCTGCATTTAGGATTTGTCCCAAATTTGAGCCCAAATCAGGACAATGGGAAAATTGTGACAAAGAAAAATGGAAGGAAGTGCCAGAACTTCCTGGATTTGAGATTTGTCCCAAATTCTGAGCCCAGATCAGGACAGGGGTGGCACAATGGGAAAATTGTGACAGGGAAAAAAGGAAGTGCCAGAACTTCCTGGATTTGGGATTTGACCCAAATTGCAAGCCCAGATCAGAACAGGGGTGGCACAATGGGAAAATTGTGACAGGGAAAAAAGGTAGTGCCAGAACTTCCTTCATTTAGGATTTGTCCCAGATTCCCTGCCCAAATCAAGACAATGGGGAAATTGTGACAGGGAAAAAGAAAGGAGGTGCCAGAACTTCCTGGATTTGGGATTTGTCCCAAATTTGAGCCCAAATCAGGACAATGGGAAAATTGTGACAGGGAAAAAAGGAACAAGTGCCAGAACTTCCTGGATTTGGGATTTGTCCCAAATTCTGAGCCCAGATCAGGACAGGGGTGGCACAATGGGGAAGGTCGTGACAGGGAAAAAAGGAAGTGCCAGAACTTCCTTCATTTAGGATTTGTCCCAAATTCCCTGCCCAAATCAAGACAATGGGAAAATTGTGACAGGGAAAAAGAAAGGACGTGCCAGAGCTTCCTGGATTTGGGACTTGTCCCAAATTTGAGCCCAAATCAGGACAACGGGAAAATTGTGACAAGGAAAAAAGGAAGGAAGTGCCAGAGCTTCCTGGATTTGGGATTTGTCCCAAATTCTCAGCCCAGATCAGGACAGGGGTGGCACATTGGGAAAATTGTGACAGGGAAAAAGAAAGGAAGTGCCAGAACTTCCTGGATTGGGGATTTGTCCCAAATTTGAGCCCAAATCAGGACAATGGGGAAATTGTGACAGGGAAAAAAGGAAGGAAGTGCCTGAGGTTCCTGGATTTGGGATTTGTCCCAGATTCCAAGCCAAGATCAGGACAGGGGTAGCACAATGGGGAAATTGTGACAGGGAAAAAAGGAAGTGCCAGAGCTTCCTGGATTTGGGATTTGATCTGAATTTGAGCCCAAATCAGGACAATGGGAAAGTTGTGACAGGGAAAAAAGGAAGGAAGTGCCAGAACTTCCTGGATTTGGGATTTGTCCCAAATTGCAAGCCCAGATCAGGACAGGGATAGCACAATGGGGAAATTGTGACAGGATAAAAAGGAAGGAAGTGCCAGAACTTCCTTCATTTAGGATTTGTCCCATCTTCCCTGCTCAAATCAAGACAATGGGAAAATTGTGACAGGGAAAAAGAAAGGAAGTGCTAGAACTTCCTGGATTTGGGATTTGTCCCAAATTCTCAGCCCGAATGAGGACAACGGGAAAATTGTGACAGGGAAAAAAGAAAGGAAGTGCCAGAGCTTCCTGGATTGGGGATTTGTCCCAAATTCTCAGCCCAGATCAGTACATGGGTGGCACATGGGGAAAATTGTGACAGGGAAAAAGAAAGGAAGTGCCAGAGCTTCCTGGATTGGGGATTTGTCCCAAATTGCAAGCCCAAATCAGGACAATGGGGAAATTGTGACAGGGAAAAAAGGAAGGAAGTGCCAGAGTTTCCTGGATTTGGGATTTGTCCCAAATTCTCAGCCCAAATCAAGGATCTGGGTCTCCATTTGGAAGGAGCATCCCCTTTGTTGCAGTCCCCGCAGTTATTTTAACTCGGGCTGACACAAATTCAGCAGGAATTTCACCAGGAATTTGCTGCCCATTG
>NDFG01000032.1:1143889-1181449 GCA_002167245.1 Sporophila hypoxantha
ACTCCCATTCCTGTCCTCAGTTGGTTTCAGAGCAGAGGAGGCCACAATTGTCTTATGTTCCCAAAAGCTATTTATCAGTTTCTATATTCTTCATTATAAACCCAGCTCACCAAACATTGTGTTGATAAGCAATCAGTTATTAGTTAACTACTAACTCTTAACCTCATCAAGGCCTACCCATTTATTTTAATTAACTCCAATAAAGTTATCTCTAACTAAAATCTTAGCTCCTCTAAAATCTCTAAATTCCTTAAAGTTTATGTCTCAAAGGTGGAAGGTGGTGCTGCCCATGGAGGGGGTGGAATGGGAAGAGCTTTGAGCTCCTCCCATCCCAAACCATTCCATGATTCCATGATTTTGATTTCAAAGCTCATCCAGGGTCTGGACAGGGCAGAGTCAGAGGGTGTGTGTGCCTTCACTCAGGAGGCATGAAATGAAATAAATCCATGTCACCTCTATCATCATGAGAGCATCCTTCATCCCTGGAAACTCATCCAGGGGAAAAAAACCCTCAGTGTGTAAAACCCCTCTGGGGCACTTGCAGAGATGTATAAAAGCATTAATGCAATAAAACMAAAAAAAAACCCCATTAATGTCCCCAAGACCTGGCTGCTCTTCAAACTGAATTGGATGAAAAAAATGAAAAAGCAACTCCCAGCAAATGGGAAAGGTCTGTGGGAAATATTTGTGGTGTTCTCCAGAATGGAAGTGTCATCCCAAGGTGGTGCAGCTCCTGATGGGCTCAGGTCACTGATTGCTGCTGGAGGTGACACCACACAACGATCAAATTACGGCTCAAAGAGGAGGAATCAGAATTTACAAAAGCAAAGCAGCTCTCAGATATCTCTGATGAGTGAAYTGTCAGCATCAGGGCCTGAAAAAGCTGAGATTGGATTGTAATGTAATAAAGGAGATCAGGTTTTAATTGAATGTTGGGGTTGTTGCCTTGACTGGGAACATTGCAGCTCTTTAATTATGTTTTGTTTAAGAGGAGAACAAATAAAATCCATTTATTTCCTGCCAGTGGAAGGGGAGCTTGAATTTCTCAGCAGCCCCCTGCACTTCGAGCCAATCTGTTAAAATAATGTGCTSAAAGCACATTTTTAATTAAAACTGCTGCTTTTTTTTATAAATCAAGGAATCCTGCAAACCCTCACTGCCTGCTGTGTTTTAGCTGAGGCCAGATCTRCAAATCATGGGGAGAAAAAGCTGATTTTGGGGTCCCTTTTTTGCACAAAGCTTTATTTCCTGCTGGAAATTTCCTCCTTGGCAGGTCCTATCCCAGAATTATCCAACCCCAGGATCTCTGTGTGTGYCCAAACCTCCCAAGTTCAGCCACCTGACCCCACAAATGGGAAAAAAAAATCCCTGGAGCTTTCCATGTTGACCCCTGCTTTGTGGATAATGGCAGCACATCCCTAAAAATCCCCCTTTCCCCCCATTTTTGCTGCTCCACCTCCTTTCCCTGTGGTTTTCTGCCTTGATCCAAATTCCAGGATGAAATTCTGGACCTGTCCTCWGCTGGAATAAAGGAACAAATCCCATTTAGTGAGGAATTTTCATGCCAGCCTTTCTTCAACACCCGAATCCTCTGAAATCCTGAAAGTTTTTCTCTTTTTCAGGCCTTGTTGAGCAAAACATTCGATGCTGGGCTYGTTTTGATCTCCTTTGTAAAGCTGGGAATGGGAACACCAGAGATAAACTGGGAATTATCTTCCCTTTGCATTCTTTCCCTTTGGAAAGTGATGATGTTTCTGGTTTCTTTGGCTTTTTGCTCCTTTTTTAAACTTGTTCTGCTCRCTCTGGGCTGGATTTTGGCATCAGAACAAAAGGAAGGTGTTAAAAAATTCCCTTATCCCTGTCAGGGAGAGAGCAGGGAAATGACAAAGGCAATAATTCCTCCTTTCCATCACATTTTTCTGCTTTTTTCGCCTGTCTTTTTTTTTTTCTCCACTGGAAAGATTAAAAGGGGAATCAAGGAGAGCAGGTCCTGCTTTATTCCTTTTCTGCTGCTGACACTTCCCTGGAAATCCTGCGATTTCTGTTTAATGGGAATTTTGATTTTTTTTTTCCCTGCACTTTCTGCAGTCTCTGCTGTTTCCTGTTGACTTTGGACACAAAGCCTTGGAGAAAGCTCTGGAATTCTGCTGGAAACTGGGCTAACTGGGCAAACTGGTCCCTCAGAGCTTCAAGGAGGTCTCTGGTGGATCCACCATGCCTGGATATCAATTTTCTCCTGGAACCTGGAAGGAGAGAATTTGTATGGAATAATTAATCCAATTTTAAAGCTCTGTTTTGCAGGGAAATGCCCAAATTCATTTAATTCCAGAGTTGGAGCATCCTTGGGGAACCTCCAGGCTGGATTTCTTGAATATCAAAGGGACAGCTCCGAAGTTATTTAGGCTGGGAGAGTTTCAGGAATTTTTGTCTTGCACGAAAAATTCCAGGAAATTCTGGAAAAAAAAAAAATTGGAAACCACTGGATTTCATTTTTTCCTATATTTTCTATCAGCTCTTATCAGAGGGAGAGCCCATGGTTGCTGTCTGTGTTGGAAATTAAGGAATTTTYATCCCAAAACTGCCACTGAGCTCCTTTTTTCCTACAACCATCATTTAAAGGTATTTTTTCCCTAATAATAATCTTATTTCCCTTCTCTCCMTTTACTTAAAGCCCATTTACTTAAATGTATTTCATCTAAAAAAAAAAAAAAATTAAATTTAAATAAATTGTTTGGACAGAGAAAAAATTTCCTTGGCTGATTTCAGCCTGAACTCCCTGATGAATTTGACCTCAAAATAGCTCCAGTTTCACCCAAAAGTGACTCCTTGGTAAATATTCAAAAAGAAACCTTAGATTTGAATTTATTGCCCACCTTCTCTCACAGGAATCTGCTGGATAAAGCCAGGAGGAAAAAAATGCCATCGCTTCTGCTGAACCTAAAGTAAATGTGGAAAGAAAATCAGGATTATCCCACATTTATAGGGAAAAATCAAGTTCAAATTTACTTAGGTGTAGAGCAATATAATTGGGGATTTGGGAGAATCCTGGAGCCAATGGAATCTTCTGGAGATCGCCAGAAGATTTAATCCCATTTAGTGAGRAATTTTCATGAATTTTTAGGAATTCAATTAAATTGGGAAAGGCCTCATTATGCTAATTAAAGCTAAAAAGAAGACTGAGGAATAATTGAATTTGAGAAATAAGCCATTAATTAAAGAACATGGACTCCAGTCTCTCTGATGTGCTCCYTGCTTGCCAAGAAAATCCAGAATATTCCCAGCTCTCCCAACCTGGCTGTGGRAAAGAGGGAGCCCTTGGAGCACCCAAATCCTGCCTTCCCCTTTTCCAAACATCTGGATTTCTCCCCTCAGCAGTGTTTTAGTGATAAATCTTTGATWTTTCCTGAAATCACGGGAATTTCATGGGAATTTCTCTGGGAAACGCTTGTCCCCAAAAAAGATCAACAAAGGAAAATAAATGAGGCAGAGCCAGCTGTGAGGAAAACTGCTGGGACAACAAGGATGGGAAAAGTTCAGGAAGGGCAGGAAAATTAGAGGAAGGGACGGAAATTTCAGGAAAGCAGGAAAATTCAGAAGGGCAGGAAAGTTCAGGAAGGGCAGGAATAAGGCCAGGAAGGGCAGGAAATAGTTAGGAAAGGGCTGGAAAAGGTCAGGAAGAGGCAGGAAAGTTCTAGGAAGGGGCAGGGAATTATTCAGGTAGGGCAGGAAAATTCGGGAAGGGCAGGCAAGTTCAGGCAAGGAAGAAATTCAGGACAGGCAAGGAAAATTACAGGCAGGAAGGAAAATTCAGGAAGGGGCAAGAAAAATCAGGAAAGGGCAGTGAAAATTTCAGGAATGGGCAGGAAAAGTTCAGGAAGGGCTGGAAAAGGTCAGGAAGAGCAGGAAAGTTCAGGAAGGGGAGGAAAATTCAGGAAGGGGAGGAAAAAACCAGGAAGGGCAGGAAAGTTCAGGAAGGGGAGGAAAAGGTCAGGAAGGGCAGAAAAATTCAGGAGGGAAGGAAATTTCAGGAAGGGCAGGAAAAGTGCAGGAAGGGCAGGAAAAGACTAGGAAGGGCAGGAAAAGTTCAGGAAGGGCAGGAAAATTCAGGAAGGGCAGGAAAATTCAGGCAGGGCAGGAAAAGGTCAGGAAAGGCAGAAAAATTCAGGAAGGGCAGGAAAATTCAAGAAGGGGAGGAAAACGTTGGGAAGGGCAGGAAAATTCAGGAAGGGCGGGAAAAGACCAGGAAGGGCAAGAAAATTCAGGAAGGGCAGGAAAAGTTCAGGAAGGGCTGGAAAAGGTCAGGAAGGGCAGGAAATTTCAGGCAGGGCAGGAAAATTCAGGAAGGGCAGGAAAAGGCCAGGAAGGGCAGGAAAATTCAGGAAGGGCAGGAAAAGGCCAGGAAGGGCAGGAAAAGTTCAGGAAGGGCAGGAAAAGACTAGGAAGGGCAGGAAAAGTTCAGGAAGGGCAGGAAAATTCAGGCAGGACAGGGAAATTCAGGAAGGGCAAGAAAAATCAGGAAGGGCAGGAAAATTCAGAAAGGGGAGGAAAAGGTCAGGAAGGGGAGGAAAAGTTCAGGAAGGGGAGAAAAATTCAGGAAGGGGAGGAAATTTCAGGAAGGGCAGGAAAAGGCCAGGAAGGGGATGGGATTGTTGGGGTGTCTGGGCAGGAGCTGGGATGATCCCTCTGGATCCCCTCCAACTCAGGATATTCCATGACTCCAAGTCTTGGCTCTCAAAGGAACCAAGGAAAACCATCCAGAGCCAGCACTGCAGAGGCAGAAGGAGCTGTGGTAGAACCTCCCCATGGATAYTCCAGGTTCTCCAAGGGGTGAGGAGCCCATTCCTGCTCCTGCAGAGAAACTCCAGCTCGGACTCGGAGTTTGGAAACTCCTTTGGAATTTAGGACATCCCAAACTACTGAGGCTGTCAGTGCTGCTTGAGCTTTGGTGCTTTTCCCAAGGGTGCAATGCCTTGGAATTCTTTGCTGTTCATGAAACTGGARAATTTTAAATTTTAATTCCATAATAATCGCAATTGCTCTGCTCATAAGGACCAAGCTTTGCTAAATCCAATGGATTCAAAGCCCACATGAGAATATTTTAGCACTGATGCCATAAAGATTTCCCTATAAGATCTAAATTTTTATGTTCTGCAAACAGCTTTAGGAATTACCAGAAAAACGCCATAAAAATTCTCCTTAAATTAAAGATTGCACGGACTCGGTTTCCCTCTTCCCCCAAACATTCCAGCAATAAATCCACGCTGATGTTTACAAGGTTTCCATCCCATAAACCACTCATTTTTCATTATTTCCCCAATCTCAGAATGTGAAGTTGTGTTTATCTATAACTCACGACATTTTAACAAAAGGCTTGACATTTATGGGAGTGCTGATAGGAAACAAGCACAGASAACGGTTTATAAACAAATTAACGAYGTTACTGCAGGGAAAATTAATTGGAAATAAAAATGGGATCTATCACAGGGCCACACTGACAGGTGCTTGGAACCTGTGGTGCATTTTTCCAGGAGTCTTTAAAAGGAAAATTAATTTAGGGCTTGATCAGCACTGAAAATAAAAATTATTCAAACACCAAAGTAACCGCTGGCAWTTCCTCTTGTTCCCTCAATTCTGGTTGAATTTTTTCCCCAAATAATTTTACATCTCCTGGATCTGCCATGGATTATTCCAAAAGGCAGGAGGTCTGGAAAAGAAACTTTATTGTTGTTATTTTTTTTKCTGTGACAACGAAGTGACCTGAAATTGTTTAAAAAACTTTGAACGGAACCAGAGGAATTCTGGATCTCTGCAGGACAGCAGGCCTTGACATCCTCAGCTGGGAGCAGATAAATCCAAAGAAAACATGATATCAAAATGGGAAAGGCCATTTTGATTGAAGGTGGAATGAAAATATAAAATGATAATGAAGATCTTGATCCATCCTTGGAATGGAAAAATCTGGGAGAAGTGTAAGCCAAAGGAGCCAGGCAAGTTATGCAAGAAGAATAACTAAAAATAGATATTCCTGAAGCTATTTTTTACTTGGATTTTGGTTTTTTTTTCAATTTTTATGGAAATAAAGTTGCCCAGAGCAGCTGTGGCTGCCCCTGGGTCCCTGGAATGTCCCAGGTCAGGCTGGACAGGGCTTGGGGCAGCCTGGGATGGTGAAAGGTGTCCCTGCCATCCCAGGGGTGGAATGGGATGAGTTTTAATCTCCCTCCCAACCCAACCCATTCCATAATTCCATGATTTTACTACTCAAAACCAGCTCTGTTTCCCTTCCCTCATCCCAAATATATTTTGCAGCAGAATTAAAGCTGTTAAAAAACCAGGAGCTTTTACTCTGAGCACTCAAAAAATTCAGCTGAGGTGGCAAAATCTGTCTCGCCTCCAAGAAAAGCCATTTTTGAGGATGTGGGGAATGGGAGCAATGTCACTCAGGCTTAGCAGKGAACAATATCTGCCAGTTTATCCAACGGTTTGGGAAACTAATCCGTGAAATGTTCTGGATTTATACATTTACATGCAGGAAATGCAAAGGGAAAGTCCCTTTCAGCTGCCCACGCCCGGCTTTGCTGAGCCCCATCAGGAATAAAGATAATTTCAGCTGAGCCTCCAAAAAAACCTGGAAAATGCTGGGGGAAAAAATGTTCAGGTGTTTGGGAAATATGGGAGTTTTTTATGAGCGCTTTTTGTGGAGGTAAAGCTGAGTTTAAAGCACAAAACTGCCTCGGTTCTTTCCCTGTATCCCAAAGCTCAGCCCAGCTCCTCCTGGGAAGTTTTCTCGTGGAATTTCTCCAGGAGCATTCCCAGGTAAGGCATCCTACAAATCCAAGCTGGATTTTTCCTAAATATTCTGTGGGAAGAGTTAATTTATTTTCCTTGTGTCCCCACTCCTTTCTCCACCTCTTGGCCATAAAAAAAAGCTGTTCCCATTCTGCCTTTTGCCTCCTAAAGCTGAGCCTGGAAAATCAACAAAAATCCTTTTACTTTTAGCATGAAAATCCCAATTTAAAGTCCTACACTCTTCAAATATCCATGGCTGTTTTGTGGGGTAAGATGGGAGAATCCTACTGGCATTTTGGAGCTGTTTTTTAAAATTAAAAATTTGCTTCTTGTTTTCTAGGAAGGGATTAAAGAGCTTTTAGATCTTCTGGAATAAATAAATCCAGCCTGACCCTCTTAATTCTTGGGATAATTGCAAAGAGATTTGAAATCCTTCAAGGATTTTCAGTTTTCCCAAGGCTGCATCAACATTACAGAATTTGGAATCCATTTTAATTTCTTTAATTATTATCTTAATTCAGAGTTTAATTCTTATCTTAATTCAAGAGGTTTCTTCAGAACAATAAGAAGCCAATGAGGAATTTGGGGAAAAAAGGAAATTTTGTGTTCCATTTTTYCTAAGGAAACAAAGCTTAGAATGTTTGGGTCTTTCTTTTGCTTTTCCTAAATCCAAACAGGTTTTAACACRGGGACACATTTTATTTAAATATCAAGGAATGAAAAATTCTGCTGCTTATTCTCATTATTTTTCCACCTGGGAGTGATTGGTGCCCCCATAAAAGTTGAATTTTTAATCCTGGGATATTGATTATGGATTAATTAGCAAGAAAACAAAGAAATTAATAACCAATAGAGGGTGGAATATTAATTAAASAGAATTATGTCATTTAGAAGCAATAAACATTCATTTTGYTSCTAAAAATGTAGRAATAAGWGAAAAAGTTTTGTGTTGGTCACACACAAACCCTGGCCAGGAATAAACACATGACCCTAAAAACACTTAAAGGGTTGGATTTATCCTGAGGAATTTGGAGGATTTGGGAAAAATCCGTGATCAAGGAGTTTAAGGTGGGAAATGTGGGGAAATTCCATCTGCCACAGCTGCTGGAAATGAGGAATTCCTGGGACAAGGAATGGGYGATGGGGATGAACCTTTGGGATCCCAAATGGAAAAAGGGCAGGAATGCAGTGCTGGGAGATCATTCCCAAATMTTGGAGAACTGGATTTTTAAAAGTGTTTTTTTTTTTTTTTACCTTAGAAAGAGGAGAGAGTTGTGGTTCATGGTGATAAAAATGAGAAATATTCGGTCCAAGTGGAGCCCAAAAATATTGAGGAGCTTGGGAACTGAGGGAATCGGGAATTTGATTGGATAGAAAGTCCAGTTTGGTAATTGGACTGTGGAGCTCTGGGTTTTCACCTTTGGAATGTTCCCATTTTATCCAGGGTTGTGCCTGATCCAAGAGAGATCAAAGACAACCTTGGGAAGCTTTCRAATCAGTCCTGGTGGTTGTTGCATGTACAAAGATCCACTTTTTTTTGGAAAAAAACAGCAAAAAGGGTAAAACTCTTGGAGATTTAATGGATTTTTTAAAAGATTTCATGGTAGAGACACACAGGAAATGCATCCAATGGAGTTGAAGGGGTTTTGGAGGCTAAAAGTTGATTTTTTGGGCTTCTTTTCTGGTGAGAAAAAGGAGAGAGACAAAAAGCCCTGAACTGGTCCAGCTTCAGACAGGATGGCATTATTAAATTCCACAGACACTTCCCAAAAATCCCCAAATGCTTCCAGAATTGGAATCTGGTTAGAGCCCAGCCAATTTTAGAATTCAAAATAAAATTTGGGAGGTGGTGGRATTGTGCTGCCACAGAAAATCCAACTTCATTTTCCGTATCACCCACAAATCATGGAGCTTAAAAATTTCATTTAGGATGGAAAATTGTTGCAATATGTGGTGTTAATTAAAATATTTAGAGGGAACTGACAAATTCCCAGGCTCAGGGAGCTGCCATCCACTCAAACCCTCAATTATTTCATSATTAAATGGATTATTCTTCATTTAGGTTGTGACATTTGGGGACACAGGGCAGTGCTGGGGAAGGGTTGGACTCCCATCTTGGAGCTTTTCCAACCTTAATTCCAGGATTCGGCTTGGAAAAGCATTAGGAAATAATGAGGGAATTTGGATTTAAATGGAACACGGGCCTGGCTGGGATTTTGGGACAAAACCCTACAAAACTAAAATAAAAACCAAGCACAAAATTAAAATTAAAAATGGCGGAGTCGTTCCCCAAGAAGCAACCCAGGATTCCTTTTCCACGTTTTTCCTGGAGTGAGGAGGGCCCAACAGTCCAACACCTGAGGAGGTGCTGCTGCAATCAGGGAATAAATGGCATTTTAATCATCTCCCTCATCAAAACCCCATTATGCTCCGAGTTAACGAGCTGCTCCAATTAATCCCAGGCGTTTGTAACAATCCYGTGTTTTATTAATTAATTAAACACCAATCACCATCAGCTGGGGCTGCAGAACTTTGATAAAAGGAGGATTTTGGCAGAGCTGGAACTGGATGTTTAATAAAAAACCATCCCAGAATTCCTTGGAAAGATAAAAATGTTGGGATTCTTGACTCATGTGAGGTTGATCTTTAAATTAATACTGAGACYAAACTTTAGGCTGAGCTCTGAGTTTAGTTAAGCTGCAAATATCGATGTGAACACCTTGGGGTGTTTGCACAGCTGAAGGGGAGCGTTAGAGCTGGGAAATACAAAATTTACCATTTTTACATTCCTAAAAACATAAAGGAAAGGACTTCTCAAATCTGCTGGAGTTCTGCATTTTGCAGGAATAATCAAGGCTTGTTTTGGAAAAATCCTGCATTTCAGCAAGGTCTGGAGTTGTTATTCCAAGATATTTCTACTTAAAATTGGTATTTTTTGGTGATTTCAGTTTTATGGTTTCGGTGCCGCGATCTGGAACTTGTGGGTAAATCCAGGTTTTTGTGTGGGTGCAGGAACACAGCTTGGCATTTTGGGGAATAAATCAGGATAATCCAGAATTCCAGAATGGATTGGCTGGGGARGATCTTAAATCTCATCCCATTCCAGCCCTGCCATGGGCAAGGACACCTCCAGTTATCCCAGATTCCTCCCCAAAATCTGGAATTTGGCTTTCCAGAGAATTTCTGCTCCTGGCGCTCCCCCAGACTCCCAGCACAGAAATCCACTCCCARTTTTTCTGGATTTTCCAAGACCGGCACTTTCCTTGTTAAGGAAACAAATTTTGTTTCCTTCCTACAAATTTTTCCACTTGGGACTTCCCAGTTGATACAAATCCAAGTCCATTGATTCCAACTTCATCCAAAAAAAACCCGAATATCCAAACTTTGACAGGCAGAATCTGAGCTTTAAATATTAAACCTCAAAGCTGAGCAGAAACTTCCYTTTCTCCTTTTTTTAATCTGCTTTTGCTCTCAGTTGCTGAAAAGAAAACAGAGCTGTTTGTCTGCTCCAAAAAAATGATGGTTTTGACACCAGAATTCAGAGGATTTTTGGGCTGGAGCTTTATTTGGAAGAAATGTCTAAATGTAGGCTGGGATTAGCAGCCTAAGACTGAGTGAAAGGCAGTTTTTTCCCCAGGTTTTTTCTTTCCTGGTTGACATAAACCTCTCCTGAAAATCCCTTTTCACCCTCAGAGCTCTGCATGGGAAGTTTTTAGGCCCTCTCCAGTTCACATCAAAGAAATTTGGGGATTCGATTTTCATACCAGGAGCTGCTTGCTGTTAATTTGGATGCTAATTCCAACAAATCCAAATGCCCGATGTTTTTTCCTTCTGGAATTCATTTTTCCACCCCAATAATAACCTTTACACTTGGTGACTCTTCCACACCCTTAGGAAAATCTACACTGGGGGATTGCACAGGGACAGGATGGATGGATTTGGGAATTCTGCAGCTTTTCCAGTTGGTTTAAAACCTCAAAACCCCACCTTAAATATTTTCCAGGCAGGAGAAATCCCAAAATGGAATTGAGTATCTATTTCTGGAGCATGAAATGAAAGTATCCCTTGGAAAATAGTTAAATATTATTAGTTAATTTAATATTAGCTAATTTATTATTAATATAATATAATATAATATAATATAATATAATATAATATAATATAATATAATATAATATAATATAATATAATATAAATTATTATATTATTATTAATGTTTATTTAATGTTAGTTACTTTATTATTAGTTAATGTTAATATTATTAGTTAAATATTGACCACATAAAATATTTTTATTTATTTATTATTTATTTATATACATAGTTTAATATACATTTAAAATATATAAAAATGTATTTAGTTAAATATCGACTTTAAAGGTGATTTTTAAGTTTTTCAGGAAGTTGTGCCGTTGACTGATGGTCACAAATCTGCCAATTTTTAGTTTAAAACTAAATGGATYTGTTTTCTAGGAATATCCAGGATAATCCAGTAAGGAATCCTGCAGWGGGATCTGCAGGAAAAATGGAAATCCATAAGAAAGAGGAATTAATGGGATGTGGGATGAGGAATCAGAGCTGCTCTGTTGGGGAACCGATAATTTTCAAGGACTCATTATCCCACTGTTTTAGGAGGAATTTTTGATACTTTGAGGGATATTATTCCCAGATTCCCACATGATTCCCTCTATTTCTGGAATTTTCTCCCAACTCCTGGTGCTCTGTGTTGTTTTAGTTGCTGAAATTCAGCCAGCAACGATTTTATTTGAATTTATCCTGCTCCATTTTAATTTGTGTTTATCAGGTGAGACCAAATAGGTTTTAGAAATATTTAGGGATAAGTATTTATATTTTAATTTTAACATTTTAAATATTTTAATGGTTAATAAATATTTAGATTGTAAARCAGATTTTGTGATAAATTTTATAAATTTATAAATGTCGAACTTGTTTCCCCTGMGCTCCTCCATTAACCTGAAAGCAAAGCTGTTAAGTCAGGGAAGAAAAATATATGGAAAAAAAATCTTGATGGATATGGGAAAAAATTCTATTTGCAGGCAAAATTCTTATTAAAAACCACTCCAATTTGTGAAATCCTTTGTCTTTTTCCCTGTGTTTTTTCCAGCCTGAAACAATTTAAATTTATCCTAAAACTGGAGCTGGGCAATTTGGTTTATTGGGAGTTCCAATATGAACGGGCCCCAAAATTCCCAGGAATCAGGCAGTTCCCAGCAATCCCATCCTGCTGCATTATTTACCTTCTTTATGCAGAAAAGAATAATAAATAAATTAAAATAAAAATAATTTATTCTGTACCAAAAAGCTGCTTTTAATAATGAAATGATTTAAAATCAACATGGCTTTGACAAGTGAATTATTAATTCTGTCACTCTTCTGCCTCCTGAGCTGAAATCTTCTCCCTTGTAATGTTTGGAGGCCTTTGACTTCACTAATTATGATTTTAAGTAATTAAAGTAGAATTAGAGGCTGYTAATTCTGCATCTTAACACACAGCAGGACTGGGGAGCACGGCCCCAGTTGGCCTTCCCATAAATCCTCTTGTTGGCAAAACAAATTCAAATTATCTCGGCATGGAGGGGGCTGGATGCAGAATTTGGGATTTAAGGAAAGATGTGGAAATTTGGGAGGTTCTGCCAGGAAAGAGCTGATTCATCCAGGGAGGAAAAACTTCCTGGTGAAATTMATGGAAAATTTCATGGAGGTTTTGGGTCTTTCTTTCATTTGCTGTTGATATCTCAGCCAGGGATTCTGGAACCATGGAATGGTTTGGGATGGAAGGGACCTTAAATCCCATCCCATTCCAGGAATTCCATGGGCAGGGACACCTCCCACTGTCCCAGGTTGTTCCAATCCYGCCCAACCTGGCCTTGGGCACTGCCAGGGATCCAGGGGCAGCCACAGCTGCTCTGGCAATTCCATCCCAGCCAGGAATTCCCAATTCCCAATCTCCCATCCATCCCTGCCCTCTGGCACTGGGAGCCATTCCCTCTTTCCCGTCCCTTATTTCCATTTGTTCCAGGGCTGGACAACCATTCCAGGGAATTCCAATATCCAACCTAGACCTCCTCTGGTGTTATGAGCTCCTCTTTTCCCCCCAAGTCCCCCCAAGTCATTCCCTCCCAGTAAATTCCAGGTTTCTTCCTTGGAAGGGTCATCAGGCATGGGAAGAAATGGGAATTCCCATCCCTGAGGGATTTAAATCCCTGTGGATGTGGCACTTGGGGACATGGGGCAGTGGTGGCCTTGKCAGTGCTGGGAATGGTKGGAYTCTGATCTCAGAGGGCTTTTCCAGCCTCAGCAATCCCATGATYCTGTAGAATTCCACRTTTTTCCATCATGAAATTTTCCCTTCTGTTTTTAACCCCAGGGTTGTGACCTGCCCTACAACCYTTTCCTTTACTCTGGCCATTCCAGTGAAATAAATAAAAAACCATTGGAATTTTGTGYACTTTGGGGTTGAATTTTGGGATCCAGGTCAGAGCTGAGCCGTACTCCAAAGTGGGCTCACATAAATCCCATCAGGATTGACCCTGGAACAGGAATGGCTTCCAAAGGCAGCTGCTTTTAGCAGCCGTTGGTAAAATTCCCAGGACTTTAAAGTTTTATTTTGGCTTTTCCAAGTGCAAATGYTCCTTGATCCCATCTTTCTGCTCTGAAAAAAAGCAATTATGGAGACAGGCTCCTTGAATAACCTGAGARCTTGGGAAGTGCTAGGAAAAAGGAAAAAATGGGATTTTTAGAAGGAAATATCTCTGGAAAGATGGAGCTGTGGGAAGACACCTGTGAGCCTCCAGCTTTGCCCAGGGATTTAGGGGATGAAGATCTCCCATTTTCCCAACTCCTTCTCCAGGATCCCAGCTCTGGGATTGGTTCCCATCCTTGTTTTCTGCTCCAGCCTCACTACACCCAGCCCYGCTGCTCTCCCAAATCCCTCCAGGAAAAAGGARTGSAGTRAGAGACAAAAATCAACAAAGAATTCACCAAAATCCTGCCRGGACACCACCTCTCCTGGATTTCCATGGTTCAGGCAGGAATTATTTTTCTCACCCACCCCAGGGCAGCACATGGCTCAGTCATGAGCTGAAAGCACAAAAATGTGTAAATCCAGAGCTAAAACCGAGAGCAAACCTCACTTAATTAGCCTCAAATACTCAGCTCTTTCCTTGTTTTTTATTTTTTCCCTGTGCATTTTAATGCAYGTTGATCCACTGGTARATTGGAAATGTTAACCCTGGGTCAAACATGGACTGTCAGGAAAAGCAGATTTGTGGGAACTGAAACTTCACGGAACGATGCCCTTTTAGTTTTATATTCTGTTRTTTGGGTGGGCAAAAAACGAATGGAAGAAATTTCCTTTTTGGAGATGGAGTTTGGAGCAGATTCAGAGGGGAATTTTGAGGAGAGAAATGGTTTTAATGAGGCACTTGAGGAAAGTGAGGCCCAAGATTGGTGGTGTTGGAGCCCAACCAGAACTTCATGGAATGCTGAGCTCTGGGCTGGCCCTGATGGTGGCTCAGGTGACCTCCTGGGGTCCCTTCCAGCCTGGCAAGTGACAGGACAAGGGGGAATGACTTGGACTTAAAAGATAATTGGTTTAGATGGGATATTGGGAAGGAATTCCTGGTTGGGAGGGTGGGAAGCCCTGGGATGGGATTCCCAGAGAAGCTGTGGCTGCCCCTGGACCYCTTGGAGTGTCCAAGGCCAGGTTGGAGCAGCCTGGGACAGTGGAAGGTGTGGATTCCAGGGCTGGAACTGGATGATCTTTAACATTTTTTTTTCCATTTCAAACTATTTTAAATGTTCTCTTTAATGATTTTCCTTAGGATTAGCAGGAGACACCTTATTATTCTGCMTTTTCCCAGACCTCCATCCACCATTCCAGACCCTTGAACTGCCCTGGAGTGTTGAGCTGTGTTAAAAATATCCAATAAATTCTCCAGGAAATCTTGGAATTCTGCCGAGCCACTGGAACACCAGGAACCTTCTCTGGGAGCCACCTGTCCCAGATTGCCAGGCAAGATGTGTTCTGTCACCATCCAGTGTGGGCAGCCTTCTCCTGTTCATTGGGCAGTTTTCCTTGTCCTTCTTCCACACCCGTATCACTCTCTCCTCTGGGGACTACCTGCTCGCACCCATACATACGCCATTGATGTCTGCATAGGCTGATAAGGCTACAGCACTCCCTTCGAGGATCGATGTGAGCCAGAGGGGAGAGAGCCAAGCATTCCCTACCCAGTTATAATCTCGGGAGATCTCGGAGACACGCAAGCACAGCTTCTTGCACTCGTGATTTTCGCCCAGAGGACACAGCAGCTGCCTCTTCTTCCCCTGGATCTCCCAGCAGCGAAAGAAGACGTGCACGTCCAGATGCTCTCCAGGATCCCTTGATTCAGTCTTAGACGCCACCCCATGACACTGCAGGAGGGCTGAGCCACAATTCCAATGGACTGCTGCCAGCAACGCCTGACCCACAGGGTGTCAGGTTGGGGTCTGACCTCTGGAGTGTTGGTTTGGTTTACGGCATTGTTTATTTTTATCCTTTATTTTCTGCCCTATTAAAAAACTGTTATTTCCCGCGTCCCATTATTTTTTTGTTGCCTGATGAGCCCCTTAATTTAAAATTTATGCAATTCAGACGTTGGGGAGGTTCACATTCTCCATTTCAGGGGCTCCTGCTCCTTAGCAAGCGGCACCTGGCTTTCCAAAAACCAAGACACCACAAGGTTGTTTATCCCACTTGGATGGATGCAGCAGCTGGATTTGCCACTGTGATCTAGCGTTGCCCCAAGGTGGGGGTTTGGATTATTGAAGAAGATTCCTGGGATTCTTCCCAGGACACGCTCTCCTTTTGTTCATTTTCCAATTCCATCTGGTAACCACCCACAAAAAGAAATGCTGTTCATGCGGCTCAAAAAAAAAAAATTCGCTTCAATTGCCTGAATAAATATGAACATTTAAGCGGTTTTCTAAAGGAGGGCGAAAAGTAGGGAAAAAATACGATAGGGAAGACATTAAAACAAATGGCCAGCAATACTGATTCAACTTTGTTATTCCCTGCAATCACGATTCCCAAAGGGTTTGACGACACGTTTTTTAAATGGAATATCTAGCTCAAGGAAATCTTCTCCCCAAATTCCCCTGTATTGCAGGGCCTGTGCCGCGTATGGATGAATTCAGGATGGAAATTGCCAATTATATTATAAGTGGCCTGTGGAATCTGCGACCCATTGTTCAGGGTTTGCTGCAAATTTGAAGAGACCCCGTCGTGAGAGACTTGCTGCCTTTTTTCTTTTTATTATTTTTTTTCCCCCCTGCTTTTTCAAAAAAAGATGGATTATGGAGGTTCCAAAGTTTCCGAGGGAAACGGGGAGTTGCTGGGTTTTCAATAGTAAATAGTGGAGCCCGGGCTAGCCCTCTCAGGATTGTCCTCACCTGCAGGGAGCTGTTTATGCCACTTCACAGCTTGTTATTTATATCATTTTCCACAGAACCCCAGGGCTTTTTGACCAGGGGTAACATTTCAATTTACCAGGTGGATCAACGTGCATAAAATGCACACGCGGAAAAAAATAAAAAACAAGGCAAAAGCTGAAGTATTTGCAGGCTAATTAAGTGAGTTTGTCTTCGGTTTCAGCTCTGGAGTTAAACATTTTTGTTGTTTTCAGTCATGACTGAGCCATGGTGCTGCCCTGGGGGTAGAATGAAAAAACGCTGTGAAATATTTCCGAACATGGCAAATTCAGGAGAGGATGGTGTCCTGGCAGGATTTGGTGAATTCTTTGTTATTTTTGTCTTTCACTGCAACTCCTTTTTCACCTGTACGGGATTTGGCGGAGAGCAGCGGGGCTGGGTGTAGTGAGTCTGGTGGAGCAGATAAACAAGGATGGGAACCAATCCCAGAATGCTGGGATCCGTGGAGAAGGAGCTGGGAAAAGGTGGGAGGCAGAGGGAGAAGGGTGGCATCACCAGCAGGAACACATGCTCTCCTGAAGCTGCAGAAATGCCAAGCTGCAGAAGAGGAAAATCCTTGGAAGGTCGTTGTGTCTCCCAGGTGGGAAATTTCATGATGGAAAAATGTGGAATTCTACMRAMYCATGGAATTGCTGAGGCTGGAAAAGCCCTCTGAGATCAGAGTCCAACCACTCCCAGGACCACCAAGGCCACCACTGCCCCATGTCCCCAAGTGCCACATCCACAAGGATTTAAATCCCTCAGGGATGGGAATTCCCACCTCTTCCCATACCTGCTAACCCTTCCAGGGAAGAAACCTGGAATTTACTGGGAGGGAATGTCAGATCACAGAATTCCAGGATGGTTTGAGTTGGAAAGGACCTAAAGCCATCTCATTCCCTCATCCATGGGCAGGGACACCTGCCACCATCCCAGTTTGCCCAGCAGGAAACCACTGGGATAAGCAGGAAATTGCTGCTGGTCCATCCTGATGGATCCCTTGGGATGAGGCAGATCCCTTGGAATTGCTGAGGGATGGAGGGGCAGGAATGGAGCTCCTGCTCCAAGGCAGAGCTCCTGAGCTTTGCTGGAGGCAGCCAGAGGGGTTGGAGCTCTTCCCTGGCCTAAAAATGGGAATAGGGAGCCAGAAATTGGGAGGAGAAGTGAATGAATCCGACTGCAGCAGAGCTGTGGAATAATTAATGGATAATGTGCATTGACCTGGTTAGGGGTTGTTTACTGCATGGATGCATGGATTTAACTTCTGAGGGAGCTGCAGGGGGAAAGCCCAGAACAATTGGGAAGGGAAAATAAGGACTGGAAGAAAAAAACCCCTGTCCTGGTTAAAACTTGAAGCTTGTTAAGAGACAATGTCAGGACAAGCAAATGTGCAGGCACAGTTAATTTGGCAAGAGAGGGGAATATTGCGTAAGGAGAGGGAGCAGTGAATTCCAGCATTTCTTTTTCCACTGGGAATCTCCTGATGGAGCCACTGGCACAGAGCACCCTCTGCAAGAGGGGGGTCACAGACAGACCTTGACCTCTGGTCACCTTTGTGGCTCTCCAAATATTTGCCAAATGTTTGGCTGGGATTGATCCCCTGGGATGGCAAAACTGGCAGGATTTGGGAAAAGTCTGAGTGCACGAAAGGCTTGAGTGAAATTTCAACCCATGAGGGGTAAAGAGCTGCAACCTCCCGTTTGGGAGCGTTGGGAAAGGATAAGAAATGGAGCTGGGGAAGGAAATTCCACTTTAACCCTAATTCAGCAGGAGAGGAGGGGTAATAAAAAAAATTGGATCATAAACAAGAGATTCAGGCATGAAAACTCAGAYGCTGGTGGGAGTAGGTGATGCAGGAGGAAGCTACAGGGACATAATTATGTGAGATCCTTAATTAGTGAGAGGGGAGGGGCTGGGCAGAGGAGGAAAATCTTGGAGGAGAGGAAGGAAAAGCTGCTCCTTGTTGGGAAGCAGGGAATTGCTGTGTCTTGGACTGTCTGGTGCAAGGTAGGAGCCTGTTGGGTGTGGAAGTGGGAGGTCGGAGAAGTAGTTGTGAAAGAATAAAGTGGTTTGGGAATGTTTAGTGGAGTAAATCCCACGTGTTTCCATGGAAAGGTGGCGTGGTGGTTCAGGGTCATGGGTGACTAAGGTGAGCATGGATGGATGGATTAGTGGATTTAGGGATTCCTGGGTGGCATGGGATGGGAATGCATGGATGGATGGGCATGCGTGGAAGATGGAAATGGATGGATGCAAAGTGCGGATGGGATGGGATGGGATCCATGGATGGCATGGATGAGCGAGGGATGGGGACATGGCGCATGAGGATTGGGGATGGGACCGGATGGGATGGAGTGGAGATGGATGTGGAGGATGGAGGATGGATGGGATGGGATGGAGGGATGGGAGGAATGGATCGATGGGATGGATGGGGGATGGATGGACTGGGGATGGATCATGGGATGGTGGGATGGTGCTCCCATGGGAATGGATGAGGAAGGAAGGAGGGATGGATGGATGGATCCATTGGGATGGATGGTGATGGGATGGGATGGGATCCATGGGAATGGGATGAGATGGGATTTGGGATGGGATGGGAATGGATGGATTTAGGTGGGTGGGATGGTGGGATGGATGGGAAGGGATGGATGGGAAGGGATGGGATGGGAAGGGATGGGATGGGATGGGATGGGATGGGAAGGGATGGATGGGAAGGGATGGATGGGAAGGGATGGGATGGGATGGGATGGGATGGGATGGGATGGGATGGGATGGGATGGCACTGCCTGGGAGGCAGCTGGAAGTGGCCTGAACACAAAAGATTCCCGAATCCTTAATTGTGGATCCTGTCCCACCTTCCTGCTCTCTCTGAGCCCTGGAAGGAGGCTGGAGCCAGGTGGGGGCTGGTCCTTTCTCCCAGGAATCAGAAGAAACGGCCTCCTATGGAAAGGGGAGCAGGATTGGGATGGTCTTGAAGGTCTCTTCCAACCCAAACCATTCCATGATCTGGAATTTGGGGAATCCAGATCCCTCTGTACCGGGTTCTTCTGCTTCCACAGATGTGCAGGTGTTTGGGAAAGAGGTGGGAGGGATTCCCCATCCCTCTGGATGGATCTGGATGGATCTGGACCTGCTCCTGGTGTCCCCAGGAGCAGTGACACCCCCAGAGCAGCTGGGCTGTCYTTGCCTCCTCCCTTGCAGCAGAGGAATGAGCTGCTCGTTGTCCCTGGACTCCCTGGATTCCCTGGATTCCAAAGGCTGGAGCAGAGGGCGGGATCAGTTTGTGGATGGAAAAGGGAATGTGTGGCTGGGTGTTGGGAATGCTGGGAATTGTGGGTGGTTTATTTCTTGCAGCATCACCACAAGTGCTCCGTGAAAGAGTCTGGAAAATCCCTGGGAGCTGTTTGGTGCAGCCAGGCAGGGCTGGAATGTGGTAACTCAGCAAGGGAGGGGGAGGCACAGGGAATATATTAAAGGAATTCTTGGCTGGGCGGGAGGCGAGACCCTGGAATGGGATTCCCAGAGCAGCTGTGGCTGCCCCTGGATCCCTGGCAGTGCCCAAGGCCAGGCTGGACACTGAGGTTGGAGCAGCCTGGGACAGTGGAAGGTGTCCATCCACATGGAATGGGGTGGAACGAGATGGGATTTAAGATCCTTTCCAATCCAAACCTTTCCAGGAATTCTCCAAAAGGATTCCCACAGTGACCTGGACGTTGCCATCCTGGAAATGTGGGAAGATCCACGTTTTCCATGCTCTGAGCTCTGCAGCCACAAATTTGGTTTCACTTTAAGGTTCATGCTGTTGGGAATGTGCTGCTGCACCTGGACTCCAATTCCCTGGCTGGGGGCTGGGGCTTCTCCCTCACGGTCAGGAACACAGATGATCATTTAAACACCTAAACCGTGGATCCTGCTTTTTCCTCCTCCTCCTCCTCCTTTTCCTTCCCTGCCCGGTTTGTTTCAGATGTGTGCACCAGTTAATCACTGGTGAAGCCTCCAYTCAGCTGAACAAAGCTCCCAAAGATGTTTTTCCTCATTTTTTCCCTGCTGATSRGCTGGRGCAGAGCCCCGCGCTGGCTGCAGCAGGGGGGATAATGAGGGATGGGAATTCCCTGCTSTTTTTTAGGATTACTCAGCTGCTGGGGTTAAGCCAGCCCTCAGCCAGGCCAGGGTGGGAAGCTCCTCACTGCTGGSTGGCAATGGAGATCATGGAATCATGGAATGTCCTGAGCTGGGAGGGATCCACAAGGAYCATCCCAGCTCCTGGCCCTGCACAGACACCCAAGAATCCCACCCTGTGCATCCCTGGCAGCAYTCTCCAARGGCTCCTGGATCTTTGGGRATGTGCCCATYCCCTGAGGAGCCTGGGCAGTGCCCAGCACCCTCTGGAATGGKGGAAACTTTCCCTGATGTCCAACCTAAACCTCCCCTGGCACAGCTCCAGGGTCACCAGAAATGCCAGCYGATGGCTTGTGGAATGTCCATCCTTGGCTTTGCTCTTCTCATGGGAGCATCCCGAAATTCCACATCCCCAGGGATGGTTGTCCCCACCCACAGGGGCTTTTCTCCCCTCACAGGTGACTCTGCTGACCCCAAAGCCGCGCTCCCATCCCAATTCCTGTTCCCGTCCTAATCCATGCTCTCATACCAATCTGTGCTCCCATCCCAATCCATGATCCTATCGCAGTCCATGCTCCTATCCCAATATCCCAATCCATGCTCCCATCCCAATATCCCAATCCGTGCTCCCATCCCAATCCGTGCTCCCATCCCAATCCATGCTCCCATCCCAATATCCCAATCCATGCTCCCATCCCAATATCCCAATTCCTGTTCCCATCCCAATTCCTGTTCCCATCCCAATCCATGCTCCCATCCCAATATCCCAATCCATGCTCCCATCCCAATATCCCAATCCATGCTCCCATCCCAATTCCTGTTCCCATCCCAGTCCATGCTCCCATCCCAGTCCATGCTCCCACCCCAAAATCCCAATCCGTGCTCCCATCCCAATCCATGCTCCCATCCCGATCCATGCTCCCATCCCAATAACCCGATCCATGCTCCCATCCCAGTTCCTGTTCCCATCCCAATCTACGCTTCCGTCCCAATATCCCAATCCATGCTTCCATCCCAATCCATGATCCTATCCCAGTCCATGCTCCTATCCCAATATCCCAATCCATGCTCCCATCGCAATTCCTGTTCCCATCCCAGTCTATGCTCCCATCCCAATTCCTGTTCCCATCCCAATCCATGCTCCCATCCCAATATCCCAATTCCTGTTCCCATCCCAATCGGTGCTCCCATCCCAATCCATGCTCCCATCCCAATATCCCAATTCCTGCTCCCATCCCAATCCAAGCTCCCATCCCAATCTGTGTTCCTGCTCCTGGGCTGATCCCAGCCCTGCTCCCAGCTGACCTGAGCCATGGAACAGCTCCAGCTGCCCCTGAGGGCACAGCCAGGCTCTGACTCATCCCTTTTTTATAGAACAAACTTTTCCTGGATCCATCCAGGAAAAGTCTTCCAAGGGGCCTGCAGGGAATGACTCCTTCCCTTGGAGCCGGCAGGACAGGGACAGGCTGCCCCATGACACAGGGAGAGGAGTTTTCCTCTGGAATTCCAGGCAACACCCAGATTCCATGTGTTTGTTAGTGAAAGCGATGTTTTTGTAGCCTGCTGGCTGCTTTTCCCTGATTTTTTTGGGGATTTTTGAGGAAAATCCTAGGTCTCCAGGGCAGGAAGAGCCCAAAGTGTCACCTGTGAGCTGCTCCATGGGGACATCTGAGCCGAGYCTCGTGCTAACACCAGGGGGATGAGGGCAACGTTTTCCTTCTTCCCTTCTTTTGGCRTCCCTATGGAATTGTGCCCTGGCCCTGGAGGGCTTGGCTTTGTTAGGCCTGGCCCAGCTAAGCTGGTGATCCTGCAGTGTAGCAGGGGATTCTTAGGCCACACAGTTCAGGAGACTCTGGATGCTCAAAGGTCCCTCAGATCCACCTCAGGCTGGTGGTAAAGGAAAAAAAAAGCAAAGTTTTAGCTGTAATCAGCATTTCTGTGTTTTTAACAAAGCTGAATTTTTCAAAAAAAACCCCCCAAATAATTAAATTTAATGCAAAGGAAATTGCTGGTTTTCAAGAAAGGAATTTGCACTGAGCAAAACAGAGCTTGTGGGAGCTCCCWCAAAGGCAGAAAATGCTCTGAATTCCCTGAGAATTCCTTAAAATCCAGAAGTAGCAGCTTGATTTTTTCCAAGGGATCTTCTTAAAGTTGGGCTGCTGCTGCAGTTCTTCCCAGGGAAACTCCAGGGAAAACTTTTCCTTGGCTGCCCCYGTGCCTTGCCCTCGGAGCTCTTGCTCAGACCAGCTGCAAGCTCAGCTTTTCTCTGGTTTGGATCAGTAAAGTCTTGGACTTGGGACTTGAGCTTGGCCTGGGGTCAGAACAGGTCGTAAAATCCGGGATCAGTTCCCATTGAGTTGGAATTTAGCACAAATGGAACATTAAAAATGTTCCAGGAATGGAACATGTTCCAGAAATATTTCAGAAATGGCCCAGGAATCACCTTTGTCTGCAGGAGAAATGAGAACCTCTCTCCTTGAAATCAAAACTGTATTAAGTAAGATTTTCACTTCCATGTTTTTCCCARATTTTCCAGATTTACRCYCCCAAGGAATTGTTYATCCTGAAGACATAAAATATTTACATTTCCTGACCACACAGCCGGGAAATCCACATGTAAATATAATTATAATTCTATTTTCCAGCCCTTAGCAGACCTGGAAGTGAATCCAGTCCTGGAGCAGGGTACAAAGCAGAATCCAGGTRTTTTCCCTCCTCTCTTTTCAAAGGAATGATGTTCCCTGCCACTTCTGTGTGGTCCATGGTGAGCTACAGAAGAATTCCAGAACTTCCCAGAATGGATTTTCCACTCGATTTCCCAGCTGGCAGCAGTAATTCCATGAATTTTCAGGGATTAAATGGAAGCAGAGTCCTGTCAGCTGCTTTTGGTTGCTGCTTCCAGTTTTATTTTGCTCAGATATTCCAGATTTTTGATGGATCTACGGCATCACAGGRCACAAATATTCCRTGAGTGGAGGTCCAAGGKGTTGGTGTTCATGYCTGAGATGTGCCTGAATCAYGGAATCATGGAATGTTTYGGGATGGAAGGTTCACAAAGGTCAKAAAACTCCACCCAAAGGTCATAAAAGGGACAAATTCCCRCTGTCCCAGGTTGCTCCAACCTGGCCTTGGACACTCCCAGGGSTCCAGGGACAGCCCCAGCTGCTCTGGGAATTCCATCCCAGCCAGGAATTCCCAATTCCCAATATCCAACCAAAACTTCTCCTCTTTTTAAACTAAATCACTTTTGTGAGTGTTTATGCTGGAAAAGGATTTTCCAACCCAAAAAGGCCATGCTAGGACAARGAGCAGAATTCCTGCAGGGAATGCATGCAGCCAAAACAACTACAAGGAAGTGGGGATGGCTCAGTGTTGTGAAGAAAAATTCCCTTTWATAAAATATTCAATTTTTCCCCATCCATCCAAGAGCCTTTCTCCTTCACTGCTCTTCTTTTACATAGCTCTGCATYCCTTTGATTTTTCCCCTCTATTTTTGGAGGAATTGTCTGACAAAAAGAGTTGCTCCCGCCCGAGTGCTCGGCCTCAAAGGGCAGCACTTGGATTCTGGGCACAAAGAAATCATTCCTGGCCATTTGTCAGGATCTGAAATGCATCCCTGACCCCTCAGGAAAAGCCACAAAAAGCCATCTGCTTATATTTGTCTTTTTTTTTTTTTGCCAGTTCAATCCCGGGTTTTGTGTCTTTATTCTGTTTTTTTTTAATGGAATCACAGCCTGGAAATGCTCGAGGWAGGGAAGAAGAAGCTCTGGGTGAAGCTTCCTTTGGAATTGTCCACAGCRGGATTTAATTCATCAAGGAAGGGGRAAAAATAATTGTGGGATCATTTCCTGCTGCTGCTGAGCTCAGGGAAGAGTTGAAGCCCAGGAGATGTGATCCTGGCACGGAATATGTACGAGGAAAAGGAGGAATTGTGGAATTTTTGTGGATATCTTTATCAAGAAGATGGGGAGGCTCAGGCAAAGATTCCCAGAGAAGCTGTGGCTGGCCCTGGATCCCTGGAAGTGTCCAAGGCCAGGCTGGACATTGGGGCTTGGAGCAACATAAAATAATAAAAATATTATTTTATTTAAAATATTATTTATTTTTTATTTAGTTATTTTTATTTATTACATTTTTTATTACATTTAATTTATATTAAATTTTATTTAATATAAAATTTATTTTTATATTAAATATATATTTTATTTTTACATTTAAAATATGTTTATTATTACGTTTAATTTATCATACTATTAAAATCCTTATTGTTTAAATTATTTAAATTATTATTATATTATTATTTAAATACTTATATTTTATTTAAATATTATTTAGAATTTTTATTTAAAATATTATTTAAAATATTAAATTAAAGGAATTGAATGGGATTTAATTTCCCTTCCAACCCAAATGATTCCAGGATTCCTTGACTTGCAGACACTGCTCAAACTTCCTTTTCCTTTGCAAACTTCCTTTGCAATAAAAAATGTGGAGTACAACTTTTCAGCCCAGCTGAGCCTGGTTTTTCCTGGTTTTCCTAAARATTTGGGCAACTCTTCCTCCTCCTATACTAAAGCAGAAAATTCTTTAAAAATCACAGGGGTTCAAGAGATTTTTGGGAGKTTTWTTTTGGGTTTTCTKTATAATTTTTTGTTGGTTTGTGATTTTTWTAAGACCAAACTCAAACTCCTCCTATAACAGATCCTTTGCTGTGATGTTCATCCTTATGGGATGACTCAAACTGCCTTAATTTCCCAGTTTACCATTCCCACTACGTTTGTGGAAGATTTTTATGAAAAAGGATATAAAAAATATCCTTATTTGTACAAGCAACACTTTCCTGGGCATGCTTTGGAGCATCCAGGGCATAAAAAAGGAATAATGCAGGAAATTGAAGCCACTCAGAAGTGCTAAAAGCTGTTTTTTTTTAGGGGCTGGATAAACACAYTGAGATTTTTATGGGCAGCAAAATMATCTTTTTGGGACACTTGAGACTCGTCTGATGGTAGGAGCAGAAAGAGTCTCGTGAGTTTTTATTGGGACAAGATCAATCTGAAAAAATATTGGAAGTGAAGGGGATTTATCCATATTTTATCTGGAAGTTTCCTGGGTATAAAGGGATTGTCAGCCTCTTTTTAAATCCCCTCAAATGCAGGCAAATTTGTGCCTTTGGGGCAATAAAAATAAAATGTGGTAATGGATCCATCCATTTTTATGGACTTATTTASAGAGATTGGGTGAAAGCCTTTTTGTTACCTTTCATCAGGAAAAATGGGAGGCATTGGAAGGCTCAGACCATGGGAAGATTTGCAGGCAGCTCCTTCAATTCCTGGGATTTTTAAAGGTTTTTAGCTGGGAATGAGAGAGAGGAACCTTTTTGCTGGATGAGTCTCTTTCTCTGTTTTTAAAGAAAAGGAAATTCTTTATTCCCATTTCAAACCTGCTGAGGCGGCAGGAGGRAGCTCTTTTTTGTCAATTTTCTGTATTTTATTTACTCCTTTCATCCAGATTTGTATTTTATTCCAACATAAAGTGGGATCAATCCCACGGAATGCTGTCGATATAAGGGAGTARCAACAGGGCTGATGGGGTTTATTCTGAAGGTCAAAGTGATTGTGGCTTTTCTGGWGCATTTCCAGCCAGGAAAAAGGGCCTGGTTGGAAAAATCCCACCTGGAATTATTTTCTAGATCCTGTGGGATGGGCAGGGACACYTCCCACTGTCCCAGGCTGCTCCAAGCCCCAATGTCCAGCCTGGCCTTGGGCACTGCCGGGGATCCAGGGGCAGCCACAGCTGCTCTGGCAATTCCAGCCCAGCCAGGAACAAGTTTTGAGTTATTATTAAAATCCCATTATTATAATTTAACTTTAAAATAAAATAATTTCAAGGTCTTCCATTTTTTTTTTCCAACGTTAGGGCTTGGAAAATACAAACCATGGAATTATTAAGGTTGGAAAAGCTTCTGAGTCCAACCCTTCCCCAGCATTCCAAGGCCACTGCTGCCCCATGTCCCCARGKGCCACATCCRGAGGTATTTWGAATCCCTCCAGGAATGAGGATTCCRTAATTTGGAATTCCATAATCTGGGAATGAATGGTGCAAAGSAGAATCTTAGACCAGCTTAAGGGTCCTGCTTGTGGATCTGAAAGGAAATGCCCCCAAAACTCAAACCAAGCCAAGATTATTCATAACCGAGCTGATTTAATGCTCCTCAAACCCAGAACTCGGCTTCTCCAAAGATAAATTACAATGATTGCAATTCCTGCTTTTTTCCCCACTCAATAACCTGCAGTTATCCAATAACGCTCCAGGCAGGCTGAATAATTCATTCCCATCTTTGTCCTGGTGCTGGGAGCCTTTGGAATGGAACAAGGAGCCTTTGGAATGGGATAAGGAAGCTTTAGAATGGGATAAGGAGCCTTTGGAATGAGGTAAGGAGCCTTTGGAATGGAATAAGGAGCCTTTGGAATGGAATAAGGAGCCTTTGGAATGGGGTAAGGAGCCTTTGGAATGGGATAAGGAAGCTTTGGAATGGAACAAGGAGCCTTTGGAATGGAACAAGGAACCTTTGGAATGGGATAAGGAGCCTTTGTAATGGAACAAGAAGCCTTTGGAATGGGATAAAGAGGCTTTGGAATGGAGTAATGGAGTAAGGAGCCTTTGGAATGGGATAAGGAACCTTTGGAGTGGAACAAGGAGCCTTTGGAATGGAGTAAGGAGCCTTTGGAATGGGACAAGGAGCCTTGGATGTAAGGAGGCTTTGGAATGAGACAGACCTTTGAATGATAAGAGGCTTTGAAAGGCAGAGCCTTTGGGAATGGATAAGGAGCTTTGAAGTGAACAGGGCTTTTGCATGGTCAAAACCTTGGAATGGAAAGAGTTTGTGGACTGGTAAGGAGCCTTGGAAGTGATAGGGCCGGCATGATGGGTAAGACGCTTGAATGGCAAGGGCCTTCACTGGAACAAAGCTTTGGATGATTAAAGAGATTTAATGGAAAATGGAAGTTTAAGAGCCTTTGTAATGAGTAAGTGAGCCTGTTGGAGTGGCTATAGAGCCTTTGGTTATGGGAATAAGAACCTTTGGAATGGAACAGATCTTTGAAGATAAGAGCTTTTAATGGAGTAGAGAACCTTGGAGTGGATAAGAGCCTTTGGAATAGGATAAGAACCTTTGGAGGGGGGAACAAGGCTTTGGAATGTGACATTAAGAGCTTTTGAATGAGAACAAGAGCCTTTGGGAATGTTGAAAGAAGGAGCTTTGGAAGGGATAAGGAAGCTTGAATGGCGAGGACCTTGTCCATGACAAGGAGCCTTTGAAATGAGAAAAGAGGATTTTGGAATGGATTAATGGATAAGGACCCTGGAGTGGGAGTAAGGAGGCTTGAATGGACAGGAGCTCTGAATGACAAGTGCTCTTGGAATGGAACAGAGCTCTTGGAATGGAAACAAGAGCTTTTCAATGGACAGTTTGGAATGGATAAGGCCTTTGGAATGATGGAGAGCCTTGGAATGGTGATAAAGAAGTCTGAATGCGAAAAGGACCTTTGGAATGGTGAAAAGGAGATTTCAATGGAATTAAGGAGCTTTGAATGCGAAAGAGGCTTTGGAATCAATAATGGAGTAAAGGGGCTGAAGTATAGGAGCCTAATGGATTAGGATTTGGAATGAAAAGGAGCCTTTTGAATGGGGGTACAGTGCCTTCATAATGGGGATAAGGAGCTTTGGATGGGACAAGCCTTTGGAATGGTAAGGAGCTTTTGAGTGGGAAAAGAAGCTTTGAGATGGGAAAAGACAGTTTGATGGGTATAAGTAGCTTTGAATGGAAAGGGCTTTTGAATGGATAATGACCTTTGAGATAGATAGAGACATTGGAATGAAAGAAGGGACTTTGGGATGGGGAAAAAGGAGCTTTTGAATGGAAAAGGGAACTTGGATAGAATAAGGACAACTTTGGAATGGAAGGGAGCTTTTGGAAGGAAAACTTGGAATTTCTAGATAAGAACCTTTGGAATGAACAGGGCTTTGAGATGGAACAAGGGCCTTTGAATGGATAAGAGCCTTTGGAAGGAAACAAAGGAACTTTAGTGATAGGAGCCTTTGGATTGGATAGGTGACCTTTATGGATTAAGGAGCTTTGAGTGGACAAGAAGATTGGCGTTAAATTCCTTTAGCAATGGGATAAGGGCTTTGAGAATGGAACAAGGAGCTTTTAATGGGAAAAGTTGGAATGGAGTAAGGAGCTTTTGGAATGAGAACAAGGAGCCTTTGGAATGTGAAAAGGAGCCTTTGGAATGGGATAAGAAAGCTTTGGAATGGGATAAGGAACCTTTGGAATGGGATAAGGAGCCTTTGGAATGGGATAAGGAGCTTTTGGAATGGAACAAGGAGCCTTTGGAATGGGGTAAGGAGCCTTTGGAATGGGAAAAAGAGTCTTTGGAATGGGATAAGGAAGCTTTGGAATGGCAGAAGGAGCCTTTGCCATGGAACAAGAAGCCTCTGGAATGAGATAAAGAGGCTTTGGAATGGAGTAATGGAGTAAGGAGCCTTTGGAATGGAACAAGGAGCTTTTGGAATGGAACAAGGAACCTTTGGAATGGAACAAGGAGCTTTTGGAATGGAACAAGGAACCTTTGGAATGGAACAAGGAGCCTTTGGAATGGGAGAAGGAGCTTTTGGAATGGAACAAAGAGCCTTGGAATGGGCTGATTCCCATCTCCTGCTCCAGCCATTCCGGTGCCCACCCAGCCTCCATGGCAGCTCTGTGCTTCCCAAGGGATTCCGGCGAGGAGAGAGAAATGCATTCCTGAAGTTTTTAGCCAGGAATTCCAAACCAAAGGAAAGCAGTGGATTGAAATATTTTAGATTAGAACCCTTCATTAGTTTGGGTGAAGCTCATTGTGAGGCAAAGAGCACAGGATCATTCACATCCCAAGGATTTATCCATGTTTTTCTTGGAGACTTGACCCTAATTGTTGGGTTTTTTCCCCCTATTTTTACCTCACACTTCAGCATAAAATTAAAGGGGATTAAGGAAATGGGCTGTTCTCCTCAGTATTCCACGTGAATTCCCAATTTTTGAGTTCTCTTTGTCTCTCTGTGTGAGATTCCTCCTCAGCTGGAGCTGAGGAATCTCCTGGATGTTGGAAACATGGAAAACATCAGGAGTCAAATCAACTCCTGCATCCATCAGGGAACAGAGATTTCCCTGGGTGATAAATATTGGATCCAATATTGGACATCTCCACCCCCGAGCCTATCCCATCCTGGAATTCTGAGGGAGTTGTTGATGTCCTAGTGGGAATTGAAGGCCTCATCCAGCTCCCTTTGCTCTTTGCTCCTGGGGTGATCCTGAGCCGATTTCATCCAGAGCTGAATTCCACTGCAGCCCATTCCACAAATATTTCCACCACAAATTTCCTCCTGCCCAGCGGGAGCACAAATAACCTGCAATCAGACCAGCCTAAAAAACGCCATTTTTTTGTTTCATGCCTGTTTTCTCCCACAGAAAACCTTGAAAGCTTTTGTTTCCTGGCAAATTTTCCTGTTTTGTGACAATTCCAACAAAAGGATGAAGTCAAAATCTCCCCGTTTCTGACCCAGCTGGGTTTAAACAAAACAAGGACTTCAGTTTTTCTCTGTGTTCTCTGCAGGCCTGAGTTGTGTTGGCGTCCCTGTGGGAGGTGAAAATCAGATTATTGTTGTTTTCTTGTAGCTAAACCGAGGAGTTTTCACTGCGAGAGAAAACAAAACCCGGTTTGCTGCTTGTGTTGAAAATGAGATTTCAAAGAAAAGCAGATCTGAAACAGAGAAGTTTCTCTTCTGCTGTGGTGGGGTTGGAGTTTGGCTTTTGACACGTTTCTGGTGCAGGGAATGAGGATGGTTTATAATGGGGAATTTTCCTTGGAGTGTTGTTTACTTCAAAAGCYGTATTTTCACTGGAAAATGGAGTTGGATGGTAAATCCTGGATCCCAGAGAGGGAATTTTTACAGGAGTGTGGAGGGATAGGAGAAGAGGGAATGGCCTTAAATTGAAATGGGGGTGGGGTTAGATGGGATATTGGGAATTGGGAATTGCTGGCTGGGCTGGAATTGCCAGAGCAGCTGTGGCTGCCCCTGGATCCCTGGCAGTGCCCAAGGCCAGGCTGGGCATTGGGGCACCCTGGGACAGTGGGAGGTGTCCCTGCCATGGCAAGGGTGGCAATGGATGGGGTTGAAATTCCCTTCCAAGCCAAAACATTCTGGAATTCTGGGAAGTTTTTCCTGWGCTCCAGCTCCCAGTGCTTCAGGATGCTCAGGGTGTTTTAGTGATGGACATTYCTCCAAACCCCAGTTTTGGGAACAGGAGCAGCTCCGTGTGTTTGTGCCCCACCCTTGGGGACAATCCCTTGCTCAAAGCTCATGAGGAGGAAGAGAAGAAAATCATAAGAGWAGCCTCCAGAGGAAACCCAGGAGACGATTCCTTTTCTTCTGAAATCCAAGGAAAAGGGAGAAATGTCTGGATGAGACAATTCCTTCCTTTCATGCTCAATAAAAACGCCGGGAGCTTTTTTTGTCAGCTCCTCCCCCATTCTCCCCCACAAATTCCAAATGAATAAGATAATGAGGGCCATTAAAATAATTTTTATCCAGGATAATAAATGAATAAAACAATTGAGCATCCCTAGGATTAATCTTGCCGGGTGTCCCCTTCCCAAAGATGCCTTTAAGGATCCACGGCTGCCCTTGGAAAATCCCGGCTCACTTGGATTCTCTGGAAATATTCACATCCCTGAAATATTGAAGTTACTTCAAGAAATGCAGGGACACATTCCCTGCTCCGTGTCCTACTTTATGTGGCATTAGTGGCTTGGTCACCTCGTGCTCCATGAATAATGGAAATGTGGATYCTGCAATGTCTACAGRAATAAAAGCTCGGGAAATGTGGATCCTGCAATGTCYACAGGAATAAAAGCTYGGGAAATGTGGATCCTGCAATGTCTACAGGAATAAAAGCTCGGGAAATGTGGATCCTGCAAYGTCTACAGGAATAAAAGCACAGCATTAATTGGGTTTGTTTGTTTTTCCCCCTGTGGGAAGCTCCCACAGCCACYGGCTCTTCCCAAGGATGCTCTGGATCCTGGCATGACCTGCATGTTGAAAAWGGATTTTCCCAAATGGAATAAGCATTTCCTTGCTTTTTTCAGTTGTGGTTACAAGTGATTTAGGTGATGCAGAGAGGGAGCTGGGCTGATTCCAGGGATTTTGGCAGCTGGCTGGGGCTCAGATACAGGGAAAGGAGCTGTCCAAAAACACAACGTGGGCTGGAAGYTCTTTTTCCAAACTGGTGAATACCTGGGCTTTGGGAACAAGGAATTTGGGCAGCAGGTGGAGGGAAGGGATTCTCCCCCTCGGCTCTGCTCCTGTGGGATCCCACCTGGAATGTTGTGGACAGGTGTGGTGTCCCCAATAGAAGAAGGACATGGAGCAAGTCCAGAGGAGGTCATGGAGTTGGCAAAGGGACTGGAACACCTTCCCTGTGGAGAAAGGCTGGAGAGCTGGGAATGTGTGGGAACCTGAAATGCAGGGAACTCTCAGAGCTTTGGGCCTGTGAGCCAAAGATCAGAATTAAACCCAGGATTTGATCTGAGATCTTGGAAAAGGCTCCCAAACTGAGGTGCCAGAAGAGAAAATGTGGATTTATAGTTTAAAGCAGAGACACGTTAAACTAAGAAAAGGAAAGTTTGGAGTTTTAGAATTTAAGATGTAAAAGTAAAAGTAGTTTTAGAGGTAAGCAAGGAGTTTAGAATGCAGCACTATGTGTTTGTGTGCCGTGACATGAGTGGCTAAGAAAGCTCACACTGTAGCAGGGGTCCATAAGATGAAATATTTAAGGATTGGGTCAAAAACATAAATATCCTTGTTGGCAGTGTTTTATTGGTCAATAAATCCTTAAAAGGTCTTGTAACTGAGGGTCTTGTGACCTTCTGAGCCGTGCAGTGAAGATGTGAGCCCAACTCACCCTTCCTGCCTGTGTAGAAGATAAGAAAAATAAATCTCATAATCAAAACCAACTCAGAGGTCCTGTCTCMAATTTCCTCAGAAATTCCCCAGAGGAATGTTCAGCCTGGAGAGGAGAAGGTTGTGTGGAGACCTCCCAGCACCTTACAGGGAGCTGGAGAGGGACTGTTCATCAGGAGGACACAGGGAATGGGTTCAAACKGAAAAMCCAGAAATTTATGTTGGATATTGGGAGGGAATTCCTGGCTGGGAGGGTGGAGAGGTCCTGGAATAGAATTCCCAGAGAAGGTGTGGATCCCTGGAAGTGTCCAAGGCCAGGCTGGATGAGYCTTTGAGCAGCCTGGGACAGTGGAAGTGTCCCTGCCCMTGGCAGAGGGTGGGAACTGGATGAACAAAAAATCCYCMRAAATTTGGAAACTGCAGTTTTAAGRCATAAAAAGTGCATTTTTGGAGGATGGGAGGTTCAGGGATGCAGAAGTCCCTGGAACATCTGTGGGATCTGAATCATTGCTCTGCAGTTCTCCCATGACCAGAATCTGAGGCTTTTCTGTGGTGACAACAACGAGGAGCTCTGTGTTCACAGAGGGGTCTGGGGTTTGTTCACTGGCTTGGGGATCAGACAGAATGGAGACAAAAAACTCCCTGGATTTCCAGCCTGGGGATTTCAGCTCCCAGAACAAATTTAGCAGCAGGTGCAGTGTCCTGAACTCCCACGGATGGGCTGGCTGGACTGATTGACCCCTGGGATTTTGGGAGCAGGAGGGTGTGGAAGGATGAGAACAGAGCTGAGAAAAATCCACCAAAAYAACCCAGAAGGCTCAAACATCAGTCACAGACCTAATTTGTGCTCTGGAGACAGAGCAGGGGCTCAGGGAGCACTGAGCACCAGCGGGGAGGAAACTCCAGGGGCAGATRTTGACAGGACAAAGGGGAACATTCTGAACTAAAATATGGAAGATTTAGATGGGATTTTGGGAAGGAATTCCTGGCTGGGAAGGCCTTGGAAGAAGTTCTGGCTGTCCCTGGATCCCTGGAAGTTTCCAAGGCCAGGCTGGACAGAGCTTGGAGCAGTCTGGGATAGTGGAAGGTGTCCCTGCCCATGGGAAAATTTGATCTTTAAAATCCCGTCCATCCCAAACCATTCCATAATTCTCCTGAGCTGGGATGACTCCAGGATTATTTTCCCACGGAGAAATGATTTCTACATTGCATGTGTTTATAGGAGCCTAAAATCAGCCTAAATCCTCGTGCAGCCCCAGCTCAGATCTGGTTTGGAGTGTGATTTATTAATTAATTAGTAATTAAACACTTCCAATGGATGCCTCCCCTCTGTGGCTTGAAAATTGCCTGACCTTGCTGCTCTTCCTGGCTGGCTCTGCTTTACAGCAGCAAAATCTTTGATTTGCTCCCGAAGATGTGGAAAATATCCCCAAAATGCTGCACTTTGCTCAGAGGCTGCCAAGCACCACCTCCCTGGGAGTGAAAAGCTGAATCACTCCAGAAACTGCTGCCTTGGAACCCRCTCCAGAGCCTCATTAATTAAAAACAAAAGCTGGAAATAACTCGAGCCCCTGAGGAATTTTTTTTTYCCCCTCACAAGCGCCCATGTTCAGCACTTAATTCCTCTGGAAATGAATAACAGGRCAAGAAACTTCAGAAAATAACAGGGCAACAAAAAGTTGGGTTTTATCCTGCTGCCAGTGCATCCAGCTGGGTTTATTCCATGGTAATAAATGGACCAAAAGTGGAGAAATCGGAGTGGGGAAGAGGAATCGTTGTCATGGTTGGGTGTTGGGAGCCTCCTTAATTCTGAAATCCAGTTCTGGGTTTGGTGTTTTGTGTGCTCACACGAGCCCTGCTTCCCTGTGCGCATCCAGGGATGGCAGAGCATGGGAAGAGGGCTTGGATTTAACTSCAGCTGGGATGTGGAGGCTTCAGGGAAGTGCTGCAGGGAATCCCCACGGATTGCTGAACTCCTGAGGGAAAGGACACGGCAGAACTCCCTGCCCCGGGCCGCAGGAACACCAAGGCCTGATCCCAGCAGGGAGAATTCCATGGATTGAAGTGATGTGGGGTCATGGAAAAGGGTTTGGAGGCTCTCTGTTGATGAGGCAGGATTCAGTTGCTCAACCAATGACAGGAAAAATAGGGGAGCTGCACGGAGTGAATCCGAGGCATCTGGAAGCTGCTGGGCAGGCTGGGAGAGCTGGGAATGTTTCCTGGAGAGGAGAAGCTCAGGAGAGCTCAGAGCCCTGGCAGGGTCTGAAGGGGCTCAGGAGAGCTGGAGAGACTGAGGGAAAGGGATGGAGGGACAGGAGCCAGGGAATGGTCCAGTGCCAGAGGGCAGGATGGATGGGAGATTGGGAATTGGGACTCTGCTTGGGCTGGAATTGCAGAGCACTGTGGCTGCCCTGGATCCTGGCAGGCCCAAGGCCAGGCTGACATTGGGGCACCTGGGACAGTGGGAGTGTCCTGCCATGGAATTGGATGGAATTTAAATTCCTTCCCATCCACATTTCAGCTTCTGTTTCTGAACATTTCCAGCCCAGTTTGGAAGCGTATTAATTTTTAATTTTATTTTTTAAAATTAAATTATACTTAAATTAAGATTACGAGCACCTCACAAAAGCAGAATTCTGTGGATTCTTGTAAAACAAAAACATTTCCCACCAAGAGGACAGAGCCAGGCCAAAGCTGCAGAGCCTCTGGAGGTGGAGCCATATTTTTGGGAGCTGCTGGAATAATGGGAAGATGTTCTTACTGATCTGGATATTTCCATAATGATCCAAATGCTTGATTCTTGCATCTGCCAGAGATTATAATTAACCTTTGCCATGAGAATTATAATTAAACCCTTCTCTCTGATTCCATGTTGATGCATCCTAATGGAATACAAAATAAGTCAACATTATTCAGGGACTGAGTCAGGGATTCTAGAAGGATCATACAAGATTATCCATGCCAACCTCCGTTCCCTGACTTCCAGGAAGGATTTCCCACACACCTTCCTCTGCTTGTGCTGGAGCTTTTGTGGCTCCCAAACTCCATCCTTTGTTGGTGCTGATTTTTTAAAATAAAGGAAATTTCAAATTTTTAAGAAATTTTTTAAATGAATGAATTAATGGAAAGGAAGAGGGGTTTGGTCACTCCTTGTCTGTTTCTGCTGGTATTGGAAATCCTGCACCTTGGGATTTTCAAGGGTGTTCTTAATTGCAAATGTGGGTGTGTATCCATAGACCATCTGTCAAGCTGGGGCAGTTCTCTGCTGTCCATCGGGGCAGTTTTTGCTTATCTCTCGCCAGCAACCCCCTCCAGAGAATTCTCTGCTGTCCATGGGCACTGAGTTCCTGCAGGCTGATCAATTCCAGCATCCCATGGGGAGATGCGCGCCCAGGGAGGAGCCAAGCAATTCCTACTGGATCAATCTGAGCCTGACAGCACAGCAGCCTTTGCCCTGCATTGCAGAGAGCAGTTTTCTTGCTGCCCTGATTGCCAGAGGGAGCCAGGCCATCTCCAGAGCCCTGGAGCCTGCAGAGGAAAATCTCCCACCTGTGCAGATCCCTCTGAGCAGCAGCACAGCTGGCACTGCCAGGGCTGAGCGCGCATGGGCTGGGGCTGTGCAACCCCCTGACACCACAGGGGCAGGGCATGGGCTTGACTCTGCAGTGATGGTTTGTATTGACTGCACTACGTATATCTATATTTATAGATATAGATACATATTTATATGTCTATTTATATTCATAATGTAATTTTATATTACATTTAACAATCTATATCTATATTTATTTAAATACACATAATTATATATTTTATATTGTAATTATAATATAGATCATATTTATATTTATATTTATATTTATATTTATATTATCTTTATATTTTATATTTATAGTTATAGTTATAAGTTATAAGTTATAGTTATAGTTATAGTTATAGTTACACAGTTATAGCTCTCATAGTTATATTATAGTTATAGTTATGGTCTGTTTAAAGTAATTTCATTTTAATTTTTATTTTTGGTTTTTTTTATTCTTTTGGGCTTTTTTTTCTAATAAAGGAACTGTTAATTCCTACTCCATATTTTTGCCTTGAGAGCCCCTAATTTTTCAAATCTATAATAATTCAGAGGAGGGGCTTTGCATTTTCCCATTTGCAAGAGGCTCTGCCTCCTTAGCCCACACCTGCCTTTTTCAAACGCGAGCCAGAGGCAGGGAAAACCAGCTGAGCTGCATGGAGCCCAGCATGAGCACCCCAGCGCCCTGAGGATGCAGAGTTGTTGCCTGGTGGCACCGGGGCAGGCTGGGAGCAGCTGGCCGTTGCAGGAATGGATAGGGAATTTTGGGAAGCAGCTCAGGGCTTCATGGGAAATGATCCACTCATCCTGAACGAGGGCAGTTGTTCTGGTCATTGGTCCTGACAGGAGAATTGGATCAGTTGTGCTCCCCAAGCTGGACACGCAATCATCCTGGCAGCGTGGCTGTGCGGGGCACGGCCTCGCCGGCAGCACTTAACGAGTTTTCCTGTGCTATTAATGCATGTTTAGCAACATAATTGCCTTTGACCTCTGCTCTGTCAAACTCTTTTCCACAATGTTTTTGAATAATTCATGCGGTTGCAGGTGGTGCTCGGGGTGAATTTGAGGTGCACAGGAACCTGTGCAGGTAAGAGCTGCTCCACCTGGGGAGGTTTACGTGCACCTTTGTTTTAGGTGTTTTAATCAAACAATAAATTCCTTTTCTGCTCTGATCGATGTCTGCCTGCAGCTTCTTGTTCTGCTTTTCTGAGGGGAAATTGATTCTTATTCTCTGGAAGTTTCAAATCTGGAGGGCAGCTCCAGCTACCCAGGCTCAGGGGAAGGTTTTTAACCCCAGAACACCTAAATACGGAATGGGGTCTGGAAAAGGATATTTTAATCTCTGGGATCGCAGCCAGCCCCACCTTGGGCTCAGAGCTCTGCCTAAACTCTGGTTGGAAATGAAAGTGTGCAATAAAAATGGATATAAATGAACTTAAGTGGTGAGTGTGGGGATTGTCACTAACAGGACGAAGAACACCAAGCAGCAGCCACCGTTCTCAAGGTGAGGAAAAAGGAAGTTTTATTTTCTGACTCCAACATTTAATGTTTTTTCAGAAGTGACAGGGCGATTGAGGGTGGACAGTGCCACCTCTCAATGACCTGGACGAAC
>NDFG01000032.1:1192190-1205575 GCA_002167245.1 Sporophila hypoxantha
GAGCCTTGGAATGGGCTGATTCCCATCTCCTGCTCCAGCCATTCCGGTGCCCACCCAGCCTCCATGGCAGCTCTGTGCTTCCCAAGGGATTCCGGCGAGGAGAGAGAAATGCATTCCTGAAGTTTTTAGCCAGGAATTCCAAACCAAAGGAAAGCAGTGGATTGAAATATTTTAGATTAGAACCCTTCATTAGTTTGGGTGAAGCTCATTGTGAGGCAAAGAGCACAGGATCATTCACATCCCAAGGATTTATCCATGTTTTTCTTGGAGACTTGACCCTAATTGTTGGGTTTTTTCCCCCTATTTTTACCTCACACTTCAGCATAAAATTAAAGGGGATTAAGGAAATGGGCTGTTCTCCTCAGTATTCCACGTGAATTCCCAATTTTTGAGTTCTCTTTGTCTCTCTGTGTGAGATTCCTCCTCAGCTGGAGCTGAGGAATCTCCTGGATGTTGGAAACATGGAAAACATCAGGAGTCAAATCAACTCCTGCATCCATCAGGGAACAGAGATTTCCCTGGGTGATAAATATTGGATCCAATATTGGACATCTCCACCCCCGAGCCTATCCCATCCTGGAATTCTGAGGGAGTTGTTGATGTCCTAGTGGGAATTGAAGGCCTCATCCAGCTCCCTTTGCTCTTTGCTCCTGGGGTGATCCTGAGCCGATTTCATCCAGAGCTGAATTCCACTGCAGCCCATTCCACAAATATTTCCACCACAAATTTCCTCCTGCCCAGCGGGAGCACAAATAACCTGCAATCAGACCAGCCTAAAAAACGCCATTTTTTTGTTTCATGCCTGTTTTCTCCCACAGAAAACCTTGAAAGCTTTTGTTTCCTGGCAAATTTTCCTGTTTTGTGACAATTCCAACAAAAGGATGAAGTCAAAATCTCCCCGTTTCTGACCCAGCTGGGTTTAAACAAAACAAGGACTTCAGTTTTTCTCTGTGTTCTCTGCAGGCCTGAGTTGTGTTGGCGTCCCTGTGGGAGGTGAAAATCAGATTATTGTTGTTTTCTTGTAGCTAAACCGAGGAGTTTTCACTGCGAGAGAAAACAAAACCCGGTTTGCTGCTTGTGTTGAAAATGAGATTTCAAAGAAAAGCAGATCTGAAACAGAGAAGTTTCTCTTCTGCTGTGGTGGGGTTGGAGTTTGGCTTTTGACACGTTTCTGGTGCAGGGAATGAGGATGGTTTATAATGGGGAATTTTCCTTGGAGTGTTGTTTACTTCAAAAGCTGTATTTTCACTGGAAAATGGAGTTGGATGGTAAATCCTGGATCCCAGAGAGGGAATTTTTACAGGAGTGTGGAGGGATAGGAGAAGAGGGAATGGCCTTAAATTGAAATGGGGGTGGGGTTAGATGGCATATTGGGAATTGGGAATTCCTGGCTGGGCTGGAATTGCCAGAGCAGCTGTGGCTGCCCCTGGATCCCTGGCAGTGCCCAAGGCCAGGCTGGACACTGGGGCACCCTGGGACAGTGGGAGGTGTCCCTGCCATGGAATTGGATGGGATTTAAATTCCCTTCCATCCCAAACCATTYCAGGCTTCTGTGATTCCCTGAACCATTTCCAGCCCAGTTTCTGGAAGCCGTAATTAATTTTTAATTTCTATTTTTTAAAAATTAAATATATTCAAATTAAGATTCATGAGCACCTCACAAAAGCAGAATTCTGTTGGATTCTTGGAAAACAAAAACCTTTGCCACCAAAGAGGACCAGAGCAAGCCAAAGCTGCAGAGCCTCTGGGAGAGTGGAGCCATCATTTTTKGGGAGCTGCTGGATAAGTGGGAAGATGTTCCTACTGGTCTGGATATTCCATAAGGAGCCAAATGCTGATCCTTGCATCTGCCACGAGAATTATAATTAACCCTTTGCCATGAGAATTATAATTAACCCTTCTCCTCCTGATTCCATGTTGATTCATTCCTAATGGAATAAATAATAAGTCAACATTATTCCAGGGACTGAGCATCAGGGATATCTAGAAGGATCAATACAAGATTATCCAGTGCCACCTCCGTTCCCTGACTTCCAGGAAGGATTTCCCACCCAACCATTCCCTCTGCTTGTGCTGGAGCTTTTGTGGCTCCCAAACTCCATCCTTTGTTGGTGCTGATTTTTAAAATTAAAGGAACATTTCAAAATTTTAAATTTTTTTTAAATGAATGGAAAATTAATGGAAAGGAGGAGGGGTTTGGTCACTCCTTGCTCTGTTTCCTGCCTGGATTGGAAATCCCTGCACCCTTGGGATTTTCCAARGGTGTCTTAAATTGCAAATGTGGGTGTGTATTCCATGACCATCTGTCAGAGCTGGGGCAGTTCTCTGCTGTCCATGGGGCTTTCTTTATCTCTTCTCCACAGCCGAACCTCCCTGCAAGGAGATCTCTGCTGTCCATGGCACTGAGTGTCCTGCAGGGCTGATCAATTGCCAGCACTCCCATGGGAGATGCTGCGCCCAGGGAGGAGCCAAGCAATTCCTACCTTGGATCCAACTGAGCCTCGGCCAGCACAAGCAGCCTTTGGCCCCCCCTTTGGGGCCCCCCCCCCCCCCCCCCCAAATTTTTGGGGCCCCAAAAAAAGAAAAAGGGGGGGGGAAAAAGGCAAAAAAAAAAGCCCCTTTTCTGCTGCCTGCATTGCCAAGGAGCCCAGGCCATCTTCCACAGCCCTGGAGCTGCGAGGAAAACTCCCCCCTTGTGCAGGATTGCTGCAAGGCAGCAGCACAGCTGGCACTGCAGGAGGGCTGAGCCCCATGGAGGGGCTTGTGCCACCCTGACACACAGGGGGGCAAGGGCATGGGTCTCACTCTGGAAAGTTTGAGGTGTTTTTGTATTACTGCATGTTCTATTATCTATATTTATAATAGATACATATTTTATATATATAATTGTATATTCATATGGTCTATTATATTTAAATTTACATATATTTATCTATTGTAAAATAAATATATTTTTATATAAAATATATATTATATTTATTTAAATACACATAATTATATATTTATTTTTGCAATTATAAATTATAGATACATATTTATATTTATATTTATATTTATATTTATATTATATTATTAGTTACTAGTTATAGTTATAGTTAAGTTATCGTTATGTGTTTATTTCAATTTTAAGTTTTAATTTTATTTTTTGTTTTTATTCTTTGCTTTTTTCTAATAAGAACTGTTATTTCCTAACTCCGATATTTTGGCCTGAGAGCCACTCCTAATTTCCAAATTACAATATATTCAGAGGGGGCGGGATTTTGCATTTTCACACTTTCAAGCAGGCTCCGTGTCCCTCCCTTAGACACCACCTGCCTTTTCAACACCGAGACAAAGGGCAGGGAAAACCAGGACTGAGCTGCATGGTAGCTCAGCACTGAGCACCCCAGCAGCCCCTGAGGATGCAGAGTTGTGCACTGGTGGCACTGGGGCAGGCTGGGAGCAGCTGCCGTTGCAGGAAGATGGATGAGGGAATTTTGGGAAGCAGCACAGGGCATTCCATGGGAAATATCCACTCATCCTGAACGAGGGCAGTTGTTCTGGTCATGTCCTGACAGGAGAATTTGGATCAGTTGTGCTCCCACCAAGCTGGACCGCCCAACATCAATCACTGCAGGGTGGCTGTGCCAGGGCACGGCCTCGCTGGCAGCACTTAACGAGTTTCCTGTGCTAATTAATCATGTTTAKCAAACATAATTGCCCTTTGCACTCTGCCTCTGTCAAACCTCCTTTTCCACAATGTTTTTTGAATAATTCATGCGGCTCAGGATGGTGCTGGGTGAATTTGAGGTGCACAGGAACCTGTGCAGGTAAGAGCTGCTCACCTGGGGAGGTTTAGCAGTGAACCTTTGTTTTTGGTGTTTTAATCAACAATAAATTCCCTTTTCTGCTCTGATCGATGTCTGCCTGCAGCTCTTGTCTGCTTTTCTGAGGGGAAATGATTCTTATTCCTCTGGAAGTTTCAAATCTGGAGCAGCTCCAGCTACCACRGCTCAGGGGGAAGGTTTTAACCACCAGAACCCTCCTAAATACAGGGAATGGGGTCCTGGAAAAGGGATATTTTAATCTCTGGGAATGCAGCCCCAGCCCCACCTTGGGCTCAGAGCTCTGCCTAAACTCTGGTTGGAAATGAAAGTGTGCARTAAAACTGGGATATAAAGAACTTAAGTGGTGAGTGTGGAGGATTGTCACTACAGGACACGAAAGAACAMAAGCACACCACCGTTCTCAAGGTGAAGGAARAAAGGGAAGTTTATTTTCTGACTCCAACATTTATAGTTTTTCAGAAGTGACAGCGGATTGGAGGGTGACAGTGCCACCTCTCCAATGACACTGGACAGACCAACAGTCCATCAAYTTTCTCCTCCTCCATAAAGGAAGACAAAACAATCAGTTATTTACAGAAAGTGTCTGAGAAAGTTCACCACAAGAATGTCAACATCAGAAGGCCTAGAAAATCCTAAAAAACCAGGGTGACAGAGGATGGGCAGTAATGGAGATTCCAGAGGTACCAGAGGGAGCTCCASAGGCAGAGGAGGCAGTGGGAAGATTGATACAACATTGGGTTCACCAGAGATGGAAATAATCCCAGAATTCCAGGATGGTCAGGCTGGATGGGACCACGTAGGGCATGTGGTCCTTGCTCCAGCACAGGATTGTGTCCAGACACCTCTGGAATATCCTCRGGGAGGAGACTCCATCCCTCTGTGGGATCTGTTCAGTGCCCAGGGCAGAGGTTCTGCTCCTGTCCAGGGGGAATTCCTGGGATCAATCCCTGCCCATTCCTCTGGTGCCACTGCTGGGCCCCTGGAGCAGAGACAGGATGAGATCCCATCATCCCAGCACTGCCAAGGCCACCTCTCTCCGTGTCCCCAAGTGCCATTGGTTGTGTTAAATCCAACAAAAATTTGCTGTGGAGATCCAACCTGTGTTGGATCTCCACAGGGGAGCGTGTGGAGGTGGAGATCCAACACAGGTTGGATCTCCACAGCAAATTTTTGTTGGATTTAACAACAAAAATTGTTGTTAAATTTTTGTTGAGGGGAGGGATTTTTCTGAGGGGAGTGTGGAAAAATCTTTTCCTGTTAAAATCTTGGAAATTCCAGCAGAGCTCCTGAAATTTCCTGACAAGACATCTCCTGGATAGGTGGTCCAGAGGGTTTGCTGCTGAAATAAAACCCCAAACCCAGCAGCTGGTAATTAGAGATAGGCAAACAGTGGAAATAAAAATCTYTTCAATTATCCCACACTGAGCACGAGGAAATGTGGGAATAAAAACATCCCAGGCTTTCCCTGGAGCTGCAGGCTCCAYGTTCCCAGGGATTCTCTGAAGGTGCTGCTCTCCCTGGGCTGGTTCATTGGATCATCATTAATTTACATCATTTTTTTTTGGGAATTACAGAAAAACCCTTTTTTCCCCCCTGTTCTTACAAGGATGAAAGATTACCAAACAAATCCCCTGTGGAAAATTAGGGAATTGTTGTCTTCTTCCCCACAAAAGCGAAATTTGTTAATCCAGACATTTCTGATGTCAGAACAACCCAGAATGGTTTGAGAAGGGGACACTTCTGAAGATCCTTCATGTCACAAACTCCCTTGAAAATCTATTTTAAAAAATCCATTGTAGGATTTGTAAGAGAATTTTGGGATCTCTTGTCTGATACCCTGTGATGCTCAAAAACCTGTGGATGTGGAACTTTCTGATATGGATTAGGTGAGTCCTTGTTCAACAGGCTGGATTGATGATCTTGGAATCTTTTCCAGCTTAATGATTCCATGATTTACCTGGGAGGGAATCAATTCAGCATTTTAAAAAGCTGCTGTCTGAAAACCTGAGGGAAAGGGTTTTCCTACAGATTCTACGGGACAGGAAACCCTTTCCTGCTTTGGTTGTAACAGGGCTGGCTTGGACAAGAAAAAGTGTTTTCTGCCATTAATTCCTGGCCATTCCCAGGTTTTTTGGGATGGTCATTGCAAATCTGTGCAGTGATGGGGTTGAATGGGAATTGGGGTGTCCAATCACCCCAGGTACCACTTGGAGATTGCCCCTGGAAATGGGAAGAGATGGGAAAGTGGGAAAGTGGAAATGAATTCATCTGTGAAGCACTTTAATACCAGGGAATTTTTAAGATTGGAAACAAGACAGTTAGGATCATCAAACAGGCAACCAGCATCAAACCAAATCTCTCAAAATGCACACCCAGAATTTTTTGGACCACTGTCAGGATGGGGATTCCCGTCACTGCTGTTCCGATCTCCATGCTGTCCCATGGAAGACTTTTTTCTCACATCCAATCCAACCTGCCTGGAGTCAGCTTCGATGGCATTCCCTTTTGTCCAATGCATTCAGGACAGTTTAATTTTTTAAGCACAGAACCTTTTTCCTGGGATTTTCCAGGCTAGCATCCACAAAACTTGGGAATCTGGAGGGATTTCAGCATTTGCAGGTATCTTAGAGCAAATCTGCAAGAAAATTAATCAATAGATATAAATTTATTGATTGATTGATTACCCCCATTGGTAACAGTGAGTGTCTGATTTAGAGTTTGAAGTTATTCATGTCAGATTTCAGAATGTCTTTAAAATTTAAGAATAATTGTTTTTTTATTGTATTTTTGTTAAATTCCAGGTGCTTTTGGACACAATCAAGTCAAGGAATATGAATCAGAGAATCATGGAATGGTTTGGATTGGATGAGACATTAAAGATGTTCCAGTTCCAATCCCCTGCCTAAACTGCCTAAATTTTCCTCTGGAAGAAAAATTTCCAGGACCATGAGCTGTGCTTTTACTGAAACCAAACCCACTCCCAGGAYTGGAGTATTTATCTCTTAAAATGCCATGATCTGGGCCTTAATAAGGCAAAAATAGAGAATTTTGATGAAGTCAGCATCTTAAACAATACAAATATTCCCAGACTGGAATGAGAAGGAGGATAATATTTCATGTGGATATCTAGCCTGACATCCTCTATTTACACTGACTCTTAGCAACTCTGCCTGCGTGGAGCTCAATGAATTCTGATTAAAATGGAGCTGTATTTTGGAAAATCAGTCTCTCACCTGCCTGGGAGAGCTGGAGAGTTCCTTCCTGCTTGGATGCTTTTCCATMAAAAAATGTGAATGTTGCTCCCTATTTCAGTTTTTCTGTGTTTTTCCAGCTCTGAAATTCTTGGCCAGGAGACAAAAGCCTGCTTTGCCTGCTGGGTGTCTGCAGCGTGAGGTGGGGGTGATGGAGGCACGGGAAAAAGTTGAGGAATTTGTCATTGGAATTGGGATTGGCRCAAAAGAAGGGATTAATCCCAGTTAACAGGAGAAACCAGTGCCACCCCTGCCATGGCAGGGACACCTTCCACTGTCCCAGGGTGCTCCAAACCCATCCAGCCTGGCCTTGGGCACTGCCAGGGATCCWGGGGCAGCCACAGCTGCTCTGGGAATTCTATTCCAGGATCTCCCCATCCTCAGCCAGAAATTCCTTCCCAATATTGTCACCATCATGTTTTCTGGAAAAATCCCTTCCCCAGGATTTCTCTCCAGGGAAGCTGAGAAGCCTCAGAGAAAAATGAAAACAATAATTATCCGATTTGCTTCTCCTGTGTTTGCTGCTTTGGAATGTGGTTTGGACATTGCTACCAACTGGTCATTGTTTGATTGGTTTCATGTGAATTGTTTTTACTTAATGACCAATCACAGCCAGCTGTGTTGGGACTCTGGAAAGAGTCACAAGTTTTTCATTATCTTTTTAGCCTTCTGTCTGTATCTCTTCTCTATTCTTTAATATAGTTTTAGTATAATATGATATGATATGATATGATATGATATGATATGATATGATATGATATAATATAATATAATATAATATAATATAATATAATATAATATAATATAATATAATATAATATAATATAATATAATATAATTATACATATAGATATATATAATATTAATATAATATCATATAATTAATATAATATATATAATATAATATAATATACGCCTTCTAAAGAACATGGAGTCAGATTCTTCAATTTCCTCCCATCTGGGGAACCGCAGACAATACCCACTCATATCCCGACATAAATTCACCATGTCTGCATCCAGTCCTGAGGACTTGTCCCCTCTCTGGTTCCCTTTGTAGCCACTTCAGGTCCTGGAATTTGCTGTGGGGTCTCCCACACAACCTTCTCTCTCCAGGTGAGCATTCCCAGCTCTCCAGCCTTTCTCCAAAGGAAGGCTTGCTAAGTACCTGTTCCTCCAGCAGCCTTGTGGACTCTCTGATTTGCTCCAACAATTCCAGCAGTCCTCTTTAGCTAGGGACACCCACACCTGTCCGGGCATTCAGGTGGCATCTTCATGAAGCAGAGGAGAGGGCAGCATCAAGCTCAATCAGGTCAGCCCCAGCTGATTCAGCTCCTTTCTCCTTGCTGCCCTTTAGCAACATGGATGGTGGAGGAGGCATGAGGAGTGTGAGACTCTGTCCGCAGTTTCTCTCGTATCTCCTCACGATCATCACTGGGACCACTGAAAGAGAAAAGACTTGTCTGAGTTTGCTGGCCGCTGGAGAAAGTTGCTTGCCAAGGCCCCGAGACCTGAGCACTTTGCTAAGCTGTCGTTCACAGGTGTGTTTGCTGTGTGCTACACTGAGCCCAGTGGAAGGAGGAATGGGGCACCTTGCCTTTTTGCAACAAGAGCCCTGGAAGTTTTCCCACCTCTCGGCCTGGCTGGACTTCTCCTGAGTTTTGGGTGGCTCCCCACAGAAGACCCTCACCTGTTTTACAGCCACCGTGACAGACGGACTGAGATGTAAGGAGCCTCTCCATCAAAGACCAAGACATGGAACCCCCATGTGAAAAGGCCCCCCCACACTCTTTCCAAAGACTGGGACTGAGACCCCCAACCTGGGGGAGGTGTGTGGGGGAGGCAAGCTGACCAAAGCCAGATGGATGCTGCAGGTGTGAGCATTGGACCAAGAAGACAATGGCTCTCACCCACTGCTGAGAACATGGACTGTGTGTACCCTTTTCCAAATGCCATTTTCCCCCCAGAAAATACAATAGGCTACTTTTGATTCAGTTTCAAGATTTACCCCTTCCCCCATCAAAAAAGAATATAATAGGAGTTCAGATGAACTGCAGCCTCTGAGATCTCCCCGGACATGGCCTGGTGAACTCCATTGGCTGGACATTGAAGGACTTTGCCGTTCTATGTTTGGTAGCTCTATACCTTCCTTTCTCTTCCTCCCTCTTTTCCTTATTTTTCCCTTTTTCCCCCCAATTCCTCCCCAACGCATTTTGCTGTGGTTATTCAATAAAGGTGCATTTGTTTTGATTATCACTGCAAACCCCCCTGTGCCGTGTCAGTTCTTTGCACCCTGAGATCAAATCAACRAACCATCACRAAACCCATTCRTAAGGAYRGATCGTGACAAGGAGCAATTCCCACCAAACCCCAGCAGGAATTCCTGCCCGGACTGGGAGCTGTAGCAGCTGAGGTTTGTCCTCGCCACAAGGGCCCTGCTTACACCGTGGTCCTGGGAAAAGTCACCCTTGGAATATTGGGAGTCTGACTCCAACTCCAAGAGCCCTGATGGGCTCTATTCTTCTTTAATAAGAATTCCTGGTGATGCTTCACTGGCTCTTCCTTGGCTCTGACACAGTGCCTCAGGCAGGACGGATTACAGGGCTCCCCTTTCCAAGAGGGAATTGCTCYGGGAATGCAGATGAGTCAGCAGAGATCCCACTTCATCATCAACCTGACACCTAAAACTCCAACCTTGAACTCCCTCAGCCTCTCTTTTTCCACRAGCCAGGGTACAGGATGCTGCTGTTGCCTCCTGGAGCGGCTGACACCTAATCCTTCAYGGAAAATCAGGTTTAATAAATTCACAGCCGTGTGAAGCTCCGGATCCTTCACATAATCACACGGAACCTCCAGGGATGAGCAGCACCTTTTATGCACTCCTTTCCCTGAGAGCTGTGAGTTCATCCCAAATAAATCCTGGGAGAAAGTTTCATTTTTCATCCACGGGGTCGATACTCGGCTCGCAGGGAGMGGATCCATCTGTTTATTTTCCTCATCCCTTTGCAGGATGGATGGAGCACAAGGCTGGGAAAGGGAAGCTGTTATTTCCTCTTATCTCAGCCTGTGATTTTTGGAGTAGGCTGACACAAGGTTTAATAAATATTCCCTTAAAAGGGAAGTGAAATGTTCTCTGGAAAGCTTCAGCTTTTGAATGGAGGAAAGAAAAAAGTAGGGGAAAATCCAGGATATTTCTGATTTTGAGGGTGGCTTTGTTAGAAGAGATGGCTGTTCCTGGATTAAAAAATCAGGAATGGGTTTGGAGCCCATACAAATTAATGACAGAAAGAATGATTGATTTAATTCCTCACTAAATTATCATCGGCATTCCAGGGATAAGACTGGAGTTCAACCCCCCTGCMATGGAAAAACCAATTTAATAAACACCAGGAAACTTATTAAGTTGTCCCAATAAATCCCAAAATCCCATTCCTGAGGTAAAGCTGTGTTTTGCTGCCCTGACACATTCCAATTCCCTTTGTGTTATGGAATCCCAGAATATCTGGGATCTTAAATCCCATCCTGTCCCACCCCTGCCATGGGCAAGGACACCTCCCACTRTCCCAGGGTGCTCCAAGCCTTGTCCAGCCCAAACCACCTTAGCATCTGGAAAACACAAGTGTGGTCCTGGGAATTTGTGTGGAAACACCTCCCTTGGCAGAAGGAACTGGGAATCTGGGCACAGCTCATCTTCCAGTCAATCCCATTSCTGGAATTTGCTCCTGGGATGGAGGAGCCTGTACCTGAGGGTGTCTCTGTGCAGCTGAGTGTGTCCTGAGGGCTGCCCTGGCAGGGAATTGATGCCTCAGGTTTGAGCTTTTCTATTTTCACATTCTGTGCTGCTTTAGTGTGTGGGTCTGGGCTCCATATTATGGGATGGTGAGCTCTGTGCACAGAGCAGGGAGACAAAACAATTCCTGCTCCAGCTGGGCACCAAGGACAAATGACCCAAATCTCAGCCCCAGAGCACAAACACCGTGGGCTGGAGAGAGAAAAACAAGCAGGGTGGGACTGCAGGGGCTAAAGCTGGAATGGGACAATGAACTGCAAGGTGCAAATGGAGCAGAACTGATCCCAGGGACAGACCCCGTGCCCGGCCGTGCATTTTGGGGCCATTTTGGTTCATCTTGGGTGCAGCCCTGGCTGGGCTCTTGTGCTGCCCAAGGTGCATCCATGGAGGAGAGGCTTTGAATCAATCCCTGCTTTATTCTGGARCTCCATCCAGCCTCTCTCCCAGCTCAGCCTGCACAAAGAATGCCCACATCCCTTGCCTTTGCTGCTGGGTGGTCCCACAAACTCTGGCCAGTTCTGATCCTGAGTTTTGTCCATTATAATTCCCAGTTCCCTGTGCCTTGTGTTGCCAAGGTGATGGATTTGAAAAGGCCAAATCCGTGCTCGCTTTTCAAAGGCTGAGTTGTTCTTTTTGATCTGCAAACCAGGGGCAGCCRCAGATCCAGGCCTGGCTTTTGTGCTCCCTTGTTTTGTCTCCGTGTCACAACCAGAATGATCTTGGCAGCTGAATTCCTTGGGATAAAAACTCAGCATGGGATCTTGTCAGGGAGATGCTGAAGTCACTTTGGAACTGCTGAGGYAGTTGTGTGAAAAGACATTTAAATACCCAGCCTGTGAATTCCGTGATATTTTCAAATTCGTGGACAGAACGATGGGATTGGGATGACTCCTGAAGATTTTCCTGTGCTGGTATCCATGGGCACCCTTTGGAAAGGCCATGGGACACAAACAATAGTTCTGGATCCTGTAATTTATTGGGAGAATTCTGTTTGGGCCTGCAGGAGAACAACAGTGCAATTATTGCATCCCTAACCTGACTCAGGACCTGGCGCAAGGAATGACTTGTGGATTCCTGGTTTTTCCTCCTGCTGGGACTGAAATTGGCTCACAGCTTCTTCCTTGGCCTTTTTGTTGACTCCTGAAGTTAAAGCTTTTAATCCTGAGCTSAGGAGGAAAGCTCCTGACTCAGCTCTCCCACCCCAGGGACCAGGCAGGCCCTTGCACAGCACAGGGAGGGAATTCCAGCTTACCTCCCCCAAATTCTGCAGGAATACAATAACCCCGACACCTGGAGCTGGGATTTTGCAGATATTTATGTCAAGCACATTTCACCTCCACACAGCACARGTGATGCTCAGAATTAAGCAGACTAATTCTGTTTTTATGGTGCTCTTTGACTCCCTGAGCATTGACTCCCTGACATTCCTGATCGTTCCCATTTTGCCAGGCCCTCAGTTTTTTTTTTTTAAGGGAATGCTTGACTGTTTTGGGGTCCTAGAAGAAGGATTTATCTCTTTCTGCAGAATTTGGGTCCTTTGGGAATCATCCAAGTTGTTTATTTTCAGCAGAGATCACTTTTATTTACCTGCACCCTTTTCCATTAGGAAGCAGAAACAGGATGGAATTTTAGCAATTTAACAAAATCTGACACCTCCAGCTCCCAGTTGTGCCCCAAGCTKTGGAAAACACTGGGAATTCATCTTTCCCTACTCCACAATGGGAAAACATGGATTAAAAACCTTTAGTCTGCACAGTTCTGGGCTGAGCTGATGCACCTGGACAGCTCCTGCAGGGAGCTGATGGATCACGGCTGGGACACTTAATTAATTAATAATAAAATTAATTCTTGTCTTCCAGCCTACAGCAGGAGCTTGGAATCATTCTGGAAGTGCCAACAATGTGATTAATGCCCATCTGTGTGGGGCAGATGTTGCTGAGATCCAACCTGGTGGAAAATGGATGTTTCCTGGAATATCCTGAGCGGGAAGGGACTCCCAAGGATGGTGGAGTCCARCTCCTGACCTCTGCACGCTGTGCTGGCACCAAATTGTTGGCACCTGATGCCATCCCTGAACATCTTCCCAGGAAGCTCCAGGAAAAACCCCCAAAGTCTCCCAAAACCCTCCCCAAACACCCCCAAATCCCCTCTGATCCTCCCCAAAACCCCCATACCCCCCAAATCTCCCTCACCCTGATGTTATGAATTCTGATAACCCCAAAATCCCCCCAAAACATCCCCAAATCCCCCCAAATCTCCATCACCCTGATGTTGTGAATTCTGATAACCCCAAAATCCCCCCAAAACATCCCCAAATCCCCTGAAATCTCCCTCACCCTGATGTTGTGAGTTCTGAATCACCCCAAAATACCCTCAAAACATCCCCAAATCCCCCCAGATCTCCTTCACCCTGACATTCTGCATTCTGATGGACCCAAAATCCCCCAGAACCCTCCCCAAACACCCCCAAATCCCCCCTGACTGCCCCTAAACCCCCTCATACCCCCCAAACCTCCCTCA
>NDFG01000032.1:1217808-1229862 GCA_002167245.1 Sporophila hypoxantha
CCAACGACCACCCCATGACCATGTCAGACACCTTCCCACGTCCAGGGTGCCCCAAGTCCAGCCTGCCTTGGGCACTGCCAGGATCCAGGCAGCCACAGCTGCTCTGGCAATTCCAGCCCAGCCAGGAAATTCCCAATCCCCAATCTCCCATCCATCCCTGCCCTCTGCACTGGAGCCATTCCTGGCTCCTGTCCCTCATCCCTTGTCCCCCCACCCTCTAAGCTCTCCTGGACCCTTCAGGTCCCTCAGCTCTTCCTGGAGCTTCTCCTCTCCCAGGAGAACATTCCCAGCTCTCCCACCTGGCTCCAAATTCCATTTTTTTTCCTGAGCCAGTCCTGATTTCATCCTTTCTCACAGCTTCATCCCTCCCTGCGAGTGGTACCAGTCCACCCCTGCCATGGCAGGACACCTCACTGTCCCAGGTGCAACCAGTGTCCAGCCCTGCCTTGGGCACTGCCAGGATCAGGGGCAGCCACAAGCTGCTCTCGCAATGTCCCAGCCCAGAACCAGGAAATTCCCAAGTCCCAATTCCCATCCATCCCTGCCCTCTGCACTGGGAGCCATCCCTGGCTCCTGTCCCATCCATCCCTTGTCCCCAGTTCCTCTCCAGCTCTCCTGGAGCCGCCTTCAGTCCCCTCACGCTCTTCCTGAGAGTCTTTCCCTTCTCACACGGTGAACATCCCCAGCTCCCCAGCCTGGCCTCCAAAATTCCATTTTTTTTCCTGAGCCAGTCCTGGATTTTCATCCTTTCTCACAGCTTCTATCCCTCCCTGCTGAGTGGCTGTAATTTTGGGAATGCCATTCTCGTTTTGTGCATGGTTTGTTAAAGAAAAGCTCCCTGAAAGTACAGGAAAACCATATGAAATTCTCCAGCAGCCATAATTTAGGGAATTATCCAGCATCCTTGGCAGTGGGAGAATGCAGATGTGTGTTTGTGTTCCTCTGTTTCAGAACAAACCTGGTGTGATTACCTGAAAAAATTCTCACTTGCAGAGGGCAAGAAAATGCAGCTTTAATTTAAAAACAGGATAAAAAAAATCCCAAATCGAACCATCTACTTCTCTAAAGTTTATCTCTCTCCTTTTTTGAACATTCCCAGCTCTCCCAGCCTGGCTCCAAATTCCATTTTTTTTCCTGAGCCAGTCCTGGATTTCATCCTTTCTCACAGCTTCYATCCCTCCCTGCTGAGTGGCTGTAATTTTGGGAATGCCATTCTCGTTTTGTGCATGGTTTGTAAAGAAAAGCTCCCTGAAAGGTACAGGARAACCATATGAATTTCCAGAGCCATAATTTAGGGAATTATCCAGCATCCTTGGGCAGTGGKAGRAATGCAGATTGTGTTTGTTGTGGTKCCTCTGCTTCAGAACAAACCTGGGTGTGATTACCTGGAATAATTCTCACTTGCAGAGGGCAGAAAATGCAGCTTTAATTTAAAAACAGGATAGAAAAATCCCAAATCCAAACCGTTCAGCTTCTACAGAAGGAATTTTTCCCTTTATATCTTGTTTTTTTCTCTCCTTAACCACTCACAGTTGACAGGATTCCTCCATCTTCTCCTTCTGGTCCATTTTGGGAAGGAGGAGAGGAGAAATTGATCTCATTGGGATTAATTTTGTTCCATACTTTGGGAATCACTGGGAAACCCTGGAATTTCAGACATGGGTTRTTTCCTACAGGAATTCTTTACTGGAGAAGGGCATGGACAATGTCCACTTTCCGGGGTGCTCTGAGCTCTCTCCAACATGGAATTGAATTATCCAGGGATGGGACATCCATGGTTCATCCTGGAAATCTGGGCTCYCAGAGATGTATTGTTAATTCCTGGAGATTCCCTAAAATACTCTGAAATAATCCCTTGAATAGGAATTACAATCCTAAATKTATTCATCAGTGAGGCGCAAAATGCGATTATRGCTCCACTTCATCCYACAGGTTTTAATGATGGAAAWTCAGATTTGTTTATATAAACATGAATTAAAAATTAAGAAATGCACCTTTGACTTAAATTTCTTTGGTTTTGGGGGAGCAGGAGAACCCCAAAGCCACTCATAATATTTTAAATTAAATTATCACACAAGGGAATATTTCTATAATTCCATACGTGAATCCCAACATTGTCCTGGTAGGAGGATGTCAGAAACAACTTTGGATTATTGAATTTTTCTGTGGTTTTTTTTTTTTTTTTCGGTTTTGGTTTTGGTTTTTTTTTTTTTTTTTTTGGTGGAAAAAAAATACTGGGAATGATCAACTTGTCATATTGGAGATTCAATTGTCCCCCCATTCCATGAGGAACAGAACTGTAGGGAATGCCTCGATGGTGATGCACTTGGAAGGAGCAGAATTTTGGAAATTTAGGGAATWTAAAGCTGGGAAAAAGAGAGAAGAGCCTCAATTCCTCTGTTCTTCCAGCTCCTTCCTTCCCTCTGCCCTGGGAGGGCCTTTCCCTACAGGCTGCATTCCCAAATTTCCATTTTGAGCTTCTTTCCCAGATTTTTGTGCTGGCTCAGCACTGAGYTGATCGATCCTACATCCAGCCAGTGATTCCCTGCAATTCCTGTGCTTAAAGGGAATGATGATTTGGAAAAAAAACCACCCAAGGCAGATTTTTCAAACCAAGCTCCTATTGGATGTTGCTCAAAAGAAAAATCACAAGGATTTGCTTTCATAAAATTCCAACAAATTTCGATTTGCTGATGGAACTGGCTGTTCCACATCCCTTTGTTTCAATCCCATTCTTTCAGTTCTTCCACAATATTGGGAATTTATTTAGGGTTCTGCTGGTGCAGTGTGAACGGTCTGAAGGGTGTGAAGTTTTTCCAGCTCCTGGTCCAGAGCTGAGGAGGATTTGCTTCAGAGGGAATCTCAAAGTCAGGGAGCAGAGGAAAGAATGGGATTTTCTGCCTTTCTGTGKATTCCTGGGATTATWACCCAAAATGGAATGGATCMGGCTGGAAAGGACCTCAGGGGGCACCTGGCCCCATTCCCTGCTCCAGCAGGGCCATMCCAGAGCACARGTGWAAACCTGGGGAATATCCTCATCCCTGGAAGTGTCCCCATCCCTGGRGGGATTTCAAGGCCACGGGGAGGTGGCACTTGGGGACAGGGATYAGWGGTGGCCTTGGCAGTGCTGGGAATGGTTGGACTTGATCTCAGAGGGCTTTTCCAACCTTAATAATTCTGTGGTTGATTTTGTGATTCTGTGGGTTTGGGGACAACGCTCCATGGGGAGTAAGGGATGGTGGATTTAGATCTGGGCAAGTCTGGAGGGGTTGCCTGAGGGAAATCTCCTTGTGATCCTGTCGTGGGTAGAGTGGGAGCTCCAAGTTTTTAAGAGAAGCTCCCATCGAGTCAGGAGGTGCAGAGWGGATCCTTTTGCTCCCTAAACTCCTTGGGGTCACCTGTGGTTGGCTGGATCCAATCCCAGGTAATGGTTTAAATTTTGCCACTTCATCCCACGGGTYTTAATGATGGAAAATCAGATCMGTTTATAAAAACATGAATTATTTATCACTACAAATGATTAGACAAAAGATCTTAATTAGAATTATTGAGTGTGCAGTCTAATGCAGTGCAATAAAATARAACAATTCTATTCAAGCAATTTTATTGAAGGCAGCAAAAAGAAACAATTATTAAGTCGAGATTGATAAAACTCACCCAACACCAACACCCCTGGGCAGGGCTCTTCCTCTTAACCTTGAGGAGAACCCTTGGAGGGTGCCCCCTTCCCAAAGGAGGAATTCCCCCACGTTCCAAGAAGGAATTTGACAGGAAAACCTGCACTAATGAGGGTTTTAACTTCGGGCTTGCTGAGCCAGACTGGTTTTACCCTCATTCCACACCAAACCCAGCTCRTGATGCCCCTCTCATCCCCCCATGGACTTTCCAAGCAGGGCATTGTCCAAGCTCYGGGACCACATTCCAGGGAAAGCGTCCTGCTCCAGGCTCCTGATGCCAAATTAATGAGTGGATGAGTTTTGAGGACACGCCGAGCCAGCAGCAGCAGCAGCAGCTCCCAAGCTGAGATTTGCTCATTCCCATGAAAAATCCCATCAGTTTGGCCAAMCCCCCCCTTGCCTTTCAGTGGGAAGATTTATCCCAGCTTAAAGTGGCCACTTTCATGGGACTTAAAGCTCTTCCCAACCAGCAGGAGCTAAATAAAACATTTGGGATGAGCTAATAGGGAATTATCCCTGGGGATTCCCGCACTGGCTTAGGGAAACTGGTTTAAAAATTGCCCCTTAAATGAAAGCAGCAGCACTTCATAAATTGAGGAGCTCGGGATGGTGGGATGGGGAGGGATCAGGCACTGGGTGATGGATGAGCAGAATATTTTAGGGAGAGGTGAAATCCTTGGGAAAGACGTCTCCCTCTCCTCTGAGGACATTCAGGGGATGTCAGTGGTTTTGTAGGGATGTTTTGAGGTTAATTTCCATCTCYCCCACCTTGGAAGATTCAAGACACCCAATAAATGATGCACTTTTAATTGACAGCATTTTCAGGTGCATTTTTGAGTGCTTGAAATAGTTTTGAAGGAAGAATTTGAGCAAATAAACCCCATTGTGCTCATCCTCCAGCAATGTTTCCATTTAATGGCTATGTCAAATAAATTCTGGGAAATGTTTCCAATTAATAAGTGATGTCCACGCTCCCATATTACCCTGCCATGGAGAATTTAGGAATATTTGGGCAATTCACTCCTATTCTTCCCAGTCCCCATTAGCATATTAAGCTGCAATTATCATCTGCTCATATTTCAAACCTTCTGAAGTYTTTATCATGGAGCAGTGGAATTCTTTTCCATGATGCCTGCAAAAAGAAAAAAAAAAAAAGGGAAGATGATGATATTGAGCTTGAAGAGAGCTGAATCTGTGATTAAGGAATGAATATTTGAGAGTCTTGCATTAGGAAATGGCAGCYTTAAATCAGAGGGATAGAATTCCTTAAAAAAAATTGGAGAATTATTCTTGTGTAGAAGGGGCTGATCTGAGTGATGGCTCTTTGTTAATTTAAATAAAAGATTTCTTGATGTTAATAGGAGGAAATAATTRGTCTCAAGGCAGTGTTGTGGGGAGAAAGAAGATATTGTTCCTCCAAAATTCCCAGTGATTTGCTAAGAAAGGTTGGAAACGTGGTCTGAACATATAATCATGGAATAGAATCATCATGGGTTGGAAAGGACCTTGAAGATCATCCCATTCCACTCCCTCCCATGGGCAGGGACACCTCCCACTRTTCCAGGTTGCTCCAGTCCCTGTCCAAGCTTGGATTAAACCGGAATATCTAAATTAATTCTTTCCTGTCTCCAGCTCTTTTGGGTTCAAAGACTCTTCTGGCTTTGGAATTTGCAGGGATCCTTGCTGGAATTCTCCTTGGGAACTCTGCAAACTAAAAAAGCCTTTGGAGAAGGGGATTTTCCTCTTTCTATTCAGGACAAGAGGAAACGGCCTCAGGTTGTGCCAGSGGAGGTTTAGACTGGATATTAGGAAAAAWTCCTTCATGGAAAGGGTTGTCCAGCACTGGAAAAGGCTGCCAGGGCCAGAGGGAGTCCCCATCCCTGGAAAGGTGGATGTGGCACTTGAGGACACGGTTAGTGGTGCTGCTCAGTTAATGGTAGGACTCAGTCTTGGAGGTCTTTTCCAGCCTCAGCCMTCCCGTGATTCCATGATAAATCATTGGAAAAACAGAGGGAAATAAATGTGACTCTCCACTCCTTCCAATTCCTGTATTCCCAGCACTATTCCTGCTGCAGCAGTGGGACAAAAACTGTCCTTTTCCCAAAAATAAAGGTGATTTCAGCTGCAGAGGCCACACAGCCCTGAGGAGSTTTGCCAGACCTTTTCCCAGAGAGGAGAGGGAATGGGAACAGAGTGAGGGCACAGTGGGATTCTGGCTCYGGCCTGCTTCCACTTCTCCTCAGGAATATCCCAGCCAGGGACAGAAAAAAGGGATGAGAGGAACAAGGCTGAAGGATTCCAGRGGAGCTGCAATGTTCCATCCAAAGGGATYTGGGTTKGAATCCATTTCCTGGAAATCCTCCCCAAAAACACCAAGGAAAGTGTTAATAAATAATAATAATCATTAGAAAGGGAAAAAGTCAGGGAGCAAAGTGGGTTTTGCTTCTTTTTCAGGACACATTGATCAAAGATGGGACARCGAAGAGATTGAAGCACTCTGGGACAACCTGTGGGAAGTGAGGCTTGAAATTCAGCAAAACCAGAAAAATCTGTGGGATTTCAGGGCTTTCCTGGTTCAGTATCACGACAAAACTTACTGGAGATGGTTAAAGAATAAAAGGAAGTGAGTTAGGATAGGAAACAGCTGGGAGGGAACCTTGAGGGCCAAACTCTCCAAATATTTGAAATCAAAGTTGCAGCCTCACYGGGAGTCCTGAGGGTGGTCCTTAAAGGGATCCTGCCTGAGCAGAAAGGAGTGGGAAGAGCAGGAAAATGGGTCAGGTTGAGGAAAGCAAAGCTCTGTTGGGAGGAGGACAAGGAAATTCCATGGGAATGAAAGGCAAGAACTGCTGAGAGGGGGAAAAAAAGTCTATTTTCTGCAGTTCATCCTCAGCCTGTGGAACCAAAATACARCTAAAGCCAGGATCAGCATTACCCAGTGCTGGCTAATTAAAATAATTCCAATTCTCCTAATTAAAGGGTGAAAGGGAATCCCCTTTCATGGCATTGAAACCAATCTCCACCTTTTGGGATTCRCTGGAAACTCATTGTCAGGAGCGGATTATTTCACCTCCTCCCTTTTCCAGGGGGTTCCTCTCTCCTAAAACTTCTCCAAGGAACTGGGCTCTGTTCCAGTCTTGGAATTTCCCTGCTCCTGCCTGCAAATTATCCCTGGGATAATTGAGGTGGATCCTCAGTGGCTGGGAATTACCCCTGGGCTGTGGGAATCTCTGCTCTGAATCCTGCAGATCCAGGGTTTGTGGTGTTTTGTTTCGGTGTTGAAGTCGTGTCAGGAATTTGCTCCTTGGGATATTTCCCAGGATTAATTCAGTTCACAGGAAAATGTGAATTTAATGTGAATTTAATTTAATTCTGCAGCTCGAGGAGCAAAGCATGCAGGAAAGTGTAATCATAGTTTGATATCAACTTCTTGCTTATTAATTTATTAATCTTTATATGAACTTTATTGATAGATTTTATCCCTGATATCCTAAAAACCCCACAATTCCTGATCATTTGTTACTATCCAGCAACTCTTTTAAAACAGAGAATATTTCTCCATGGAATTAATTTTAGAGCCATTTTTCTTCATCCTATTGTGGTGCCAACAAGGAGACAAATTATTCCTGCACACTGCAAAGACAAAGAGATGAAGAAATTAAATATTATGAAAATTCATTTGAAAAGAAATTTGAATTTTTTAGCTCACTTTGATGAAAAAAGTGGCTTTTAATATTTGTCTACAGTGTTTGCACCYAGACACAGATTTTAATTCCAAGGAAATTTGGAATTTGTGGTAGGACTAGGTTTGGACTTGGTCTTTAAGGTCTTTTTCARCCTTAATTAKTCTGTGATTCCCTGAATTACACMACAAATAAGGAATTTAATTCATTTACTAAAATTATATCTTGGTGTTCTACCAATTTACATCCCTGCTCAGGATGGGGTCATACAGATATTTAATCATGGCAAATTTCCTGGAAAAATGCTGAATCCAAAGCTTTACCCTTCAGGAGAAGATTTTTTCAGTGCAGGTCAGGAAGCAAAGAAAGATTTTCACCTCCATTTGAACTCTAGGTTTGGGGTTTTTTCCAATTATTTTAAGTTTTCAGGACGTGTGGATCAATAAAGCTGATTTGCAGGTAGTCCTTTATCCACAGCTTCCAAAGACTTTTCTCCTAGTGGGAAGATCTGAGGTGCTGAAGGACAACAGGGAGATGTTGAACGAGCTACAGAGGGGAAGATCTTTAATTAATTTACAAGATGTGTCTTCCCCTATGTGAATGTCATTTTCTTTTTATTATTTTTTCTTTAATTCCCATTTTTTTTGTCTTTTGAGAGGAAATGGTGACCCTGAGTTGCAAACAGTTTACAGGAAAATGGGATGAAAATAGCACAGAAAATTTGGATTATGCCATTAAGTGCCTCCATGAAAGAGTGGGACATGCAAAGATTTTTAATTAAATTAAGAAGAGATTAATATTTCCCGAGGTTGTCTCCTGCTGCCTGGAGCACATTTGGAGCATTGGGAGTGAAGCAGGAGGAAGAGCAGAGGAGGGAAAATGAAGAGGACAAAATTAGCCTCTTTTTCCAGGTCTTTCCAGCCCCTTCCAGGTCCTTCCAATCCAATCTCTCCATAATTCCCACATCGAGGGAAGACAAGGTCTAGGAAGGACAGGAATTATGAAGAAACCAGGTCAATAAAGACCTTAAATTTCTTAGTTTATATTCTCATGTACAGCTGGATCCAGGGATGTTTTTTCCTGGTTCCTTTCCATTTGTAGCTCCATAACGGATTCAGACACCACTTGTGGCAGGAATTGCAAAAGGACACTTGGGACACTCAGGAATTTTGTCTCCAGTACTTTCAGTTGAGCTGGAAAAGATCCTCAGAACATCCCTTCCAAACCCCACAGGCTGCAAGCCCCGGTGCTCCAGAAGGAACGGGACATTCCAAAGTCCTTTCCCAATTTCTTGGCTCCCAGACTCCGCAAAATAAGGAGGAAGAGCCACGGGAACACTGAAACAGGTTTTTCTTGGAGGAAATATCCCTYCCCGTCATCTGTTCCTGTATCCCACATAAGCCAAGGTGACCAATCCCGTTTGGCATTCCAGAGGTAAAATTTGGGCCAAATGAATCAGAGTCATTGCAAGGTCCTTGTAGGAGAAACATTTGGAATTGTATTTAAAGATTCACCCCCTTTTCCCATTTTTTTTCCTTGCAATTTGTCCAATCCTTGCTTATTAGTCAGAATCTGCACATTTTATGCTATTAATTTTAGTTATATTAATGAATACCCATCACAAATATAAAAAATAAAGCATTAATTCCTAATTAATTCTTTTAGCAGCAGAAAATCTGTTCAGCATAATTTGGCAGGATTTCTGACAGGAATTTCTCCTGTAATTGTGTGAGTTCTGTCTGATATTCCCTGATGGAATTGTAATTGCTGAATAACTTGCCTTAAAAAAAAAAAGAAATTCCAGCCTTTTCCRTGGTCTAGTCCATCAAGTTGTATCGGGAAGGAAAATGCCAGGAGCAGTGGCCAGAAATTTCCATCTGGACATCGACGATGTCTTGGTCATGTCTTGAGTGCTTGGCCAAGGTTTTCCAGATCAAAATGTGGGTGTCAGGAAAAAAATGCCAAAGATTTGACCTGAAAGAAATGGAACACGACAACTCAGAATAAAATGTGAAAGGCTCTGAATATTATTTTATGGATTAAGGTGTTTGTGGAGACAATGGATTTGAGGAAGCTCAGGAGCTCCTGGTCCTTGAGGATGCAGTTACGGATTTATATTTGGAGCTGGATTTCGGGTACATCCATAAAAATAGATTAAAAAATATAATCTGTGACCTGGAGCCTGCTGGGCACTGCAATTGGAAGTGTTTGTGTCCTAAAACATTCTGGGATGCACCAAAACTCGATGGATGCCCTCAATGCACCAGTGCTTTTCCAAGGGGAGCGTGCACTCCGTTGTCTCTGGGATCCATCGGAGCAGCAGATGGAGAGCAGAGCCCTGGAGGAAAGAGCTCATCCAGGAAAATTCCTGTTTCACCTCATTCGCCCATCCAAGAGCATCTCAGATTTGGATACTGATCCAAGCCTCGAGCTTATCACCACGATTGAATGGTCCTTGTGAGCGTCCCTCTCCATCTCCAGGCGTCAGCTCTATGGAGGCTCTCACCAATTGAAGTTCATGGGAGATTTATTCGCTGATGTATTTGTTTTATTTTTTTTGGTCTTTTTTTTTATCATTCTCATGTTGATATTCTCACAAGGGATTACAGAATGACTGGAATGGTTGGACTGGAAGGGACGTTTAAACATCCCACCCTCGCACATCCTGGCCTGGCCGACCACTCCCACCTGTCCACAGGGATGCCCCAGTGTCCAAGCCTCAGGCCTATGTGCACTCGCCAGGATCCAGGGGCAGCCACAGTGCTTGGCAATTCCAGCCCAGCAGGAATTCCCCAAATTCCCAAGTCTCCCATTCCAGCCCTGCCCTCTGGCACTGGGAGCCATTCCCTGGCTCCTGTCCCTCCATCCCTTGTCCCCAGTCCCTCTGCAGCTCTCCTGGAGCCCCTTCAGGCCCTGCCAGGGGCTCTGAGCTCTCCCTGGAGCCTTCTCCTCTCCAGGGAAACAATTCCAAGTTTTTCTCCCTTTTTCCTGTCCATCCCTTTACGTCCAAGGGTATTTTTTACAATATTATTGAAAGATTCCTGGAAGGAGTGGRTTTTCCAGATGGATCAAATCCAGAGCCATCAACACCTCAGTTTTTTCCCCAGAACAAGAGGAGCATTTTGCAGTTGGCTCCAGATTCAGATACAATCAGTTTTCAACAATATCCCTGTCGGAATCTTTTCATTTTCCTGGATAATTTCCTGTCAGGAAGATCAGGGAGCAGCCTCCAGGAGAAAGCAGAGCTTTGCTGACATCCGTCCTGTTTAATGTTGGTTTTATTTGGAATGGATCCTGCCTGGAATGGGGACTTTGGGATTTGTCAGATTGGAGAATCCTTGTGGAGGAACTCCCAGAAAATTTCCTGGGAATCACCAAAATAATTATTTGTTAATGGTTTTAATTCTATTTTCTGTGAGAAAYCAGGGAAAAGTCAATTTTGGGACACACCAAGGGAAAATTTTACTTTGTGGTGGCAGTGACAGAATCCTGAGGCCAAGGAGCTGGGCCCTGTCCATGATAAGCAGCATCCCAACCCTCTGGAGGATTGGTGGATGTGTCAGGGGATCAGGTGGGGCTCAGAAGGAAAGAGAGCTGCCAAAGTCTGGTTTGGGGAAATAAAAAGACCCAATTAAGAATTTCCTCTGCATTTTAATTTTTTTTTTTTGTAGTGATAACATGAAATCCAGCTGTAAAAATTCAATTTAAAGGAGTTTTGCTGTCAGAATTGCAGCTGATCCCATCTCGTGCTGTTTTCCTCTCCATGCCCACAGGAATGCTCAAGGAATACGGGGATTTTAATCAATAAAAGTCGGGATGAGAATCAATATTTGGGATTCTCAGTTCCAGGGCTTGGAGAGTTCAGCTTTGCTGGGGGATGGGGCCGAGTGTTTCCAGCCTTGTGCAAAGGTTGATTCCATATCCAATTAGAGAAGATTGGCAGCTGGAATTAGACTGAAAAAGAGGATTTTTTTCTCCACAAATTTAGCAAACACTGGAATTGAAAGTTGTGACTCAGCCCCCACATCCCTTAATTTGGATAACAAACTCCAGAGTGGTTTTTAAAGAATACTTGGGTTCTTTGCTTCCATATTTTCCAGTTTTCCCCTTAAATAAAACTTGGATGTTTGAAGCAGAATTGAAATTGAATTTTACTTCTGAAATAAGTTAATTCAATTAAATTAATTTAAAAAATTTAATAAAATTAATTATAAATTAGGTTTTTTTTGGTTTTTTTTTTTTTTTTTTTTTTTTTTTTGTAATAAACACAGAAATCCATGGAATTTTCAAAGGTGCGACTGAGGACCATGACTGAACTTTATAATTTCCTTATTTTCTTATTTCAGTTGTGCTCAGTGTGGCACAAATTTCTTTTCCTGATTGTTTCTTCTTCTGAGCAGAGCAAACCCAGTTTTTCTCTTTTAGGCTGGGTTTGCTTTTACTCCAAGCATTTTTTAATAATGAAAATCATGGGAATTACAAAATGTGGCCTCGTATCCTTGAGGGGAAGGGAGCATCCAGGATTTGTAAATGTTTAGGTTGAAAGGGAATGACAGAAGTTGGGGGATCTGGAAAAGATTCCAGAGTTTAYTGGTAAATGATAAATTTGGTGTGGGAATCGGTGTTGGATTGTCCCTGATCTCCTGGGATCAGCCCATGGAAGTGGGGTTTGGATGAAGGGTGGGGTGGAAGGG
>NDFG01000032.1:1237351-1248050 GCA_002167245.1 Sporophila hypoxantha
CTGGGCTGGAATTGCCAGAGCAGCTGTGGCTGCCCCTCACTCCTGTGGCATTCCCAGGATGGGCATTTGGAAGTGCCTGGTATCCACATTTCCATTCCCCTCTGCTCCTACAGACCCATGAGGGATCCCTCTTGTTGTACTTGGTGTTTCCGTGTTCTCCAGAGCCGGATGACAGAATTCCTTCTTGTTTTATTCAACTCAGTGATGAATAAAGGATCACATTTGATGAGTACATGACAACTCCAGAGCTGCATTTCCTTCCATTCCCTTCGTTCCTTCGGATACTTTTCCTTTGATTTCGACAGCAAATGAATTAATGATGAATCCCAGCTCTGCCAGGCTGAGACTGGGGGTGGGACTGATTTATAACTGGGAATTCTGCTCCCAACCCTTCCCTGTGTCAACCTAGGGGCATTCCCAAACTTTCCCCCACATTTCTWTGGGCAGATGGCATTTTCCAAGGTTGAAGTGTGTCCTGGAATAACTGGAACTTTCTTTTCTGAGACAGTGCAGGTGGCTGCTGGGGAGGCAATGGAAAGGCACATCCTGGATTTCACCATCGGAATAAACAGCTTGGAAGTGGAAGAGATCCCTGGGAAAGAAGTCTGGAGTGGAAAGGAGAAAAAACCCCTTCAGGTATTGGAGAAAAATCCCACAATGTTAGGTTTGGAAAAAAACCTTAAAGCCCATTATGGGACTTTATGGAATATTATGGAATGGTTTTGGATGGAAGGGACCTTAAATCCCATCCATTCCCACTTTCCACCATCCCAGAGTGCTCCAAACCCCAGTGTCCARCCTGGACTTGGACACTTTCAGGGATCCAGGGACAGCCACAGCTGCTCTGRGAATTCCATTCCAGGGCCTCCCCACCCTCCYAGCCAGGAATTCCTTCCTAAAACCATAATAAAAAAAAATCTTCCTTAAAATAGTAAAGTCAGGCTCAAAAACAAGCACTAAAAATTCCAGGCCCAGCTGAAAAATAACCCAATTATTTATTTAAAGGTGTCCTCTAGGATCTGGAAGCTGCTGTAGGAATTCTGGATRTTTGGGGCTGCATTCCCCTCATGGAATTGAGGCGACAGCTCTGCACATCCCAGCAACAGCAACGGATTTGTATTCAGGCAGAAAGTTTGGCAGATACATTAATTTGGAAGCTCCTTGTGAGGATGATCCAGTATTTACTCTGGAATGACTGAAAAGGCTCCAAGTGGAACTCTAATCCATTAAATACCTCTTGAATGATGTTGTTATAAATCCCAGCGATCCCTGACATGCCAGGCTGCACATGAAGACTTCCAGGGAGGAGAAGAGCCAAGGCTGGTGCTGGGATGCAGCACAGAGGATTTGGCTGGGACAGGGGAATTGCCGGGATTTTCATGGAATAACACAAGGAAGAGGTTTCTGAAGGGAATTTATTTGGGTTGGAGATACCCTGACCCATGGAACAGCAGGGACACCTCTCACTCTTCCAGGCTGCTCCAAACCCCAATGTCCAACCTGGCCTTGGGCACTGCCAGGGATCCAGGGGCTCCACAGCTTCTCTGGGAATTCTGTACCAGAGCCTTCCCAACCTCCCAGCCAGGAATTCCTTCCCAATATCCCAYCTCAATCTCCCCTCTTCCAGTCTGAAGCCATCCCCTTGTCCTGACACTCCAGTTCCTGTTCCCTGTACCGCCCTCAGATCCTGGAATTTCCTGGGAGGTCTCCACACAACCTTGTCCTCTCCAGGCTGAACATTCCCAAATTTCCCAGCCTGTCTCCATGGGGGAAGGTGCTCCAATTCAATTATTCCTCAACACCTTGGTGTGATCTTTAAAGGTTATTTTTGACCCAAACTGTGCTGAGGTTCTGTAGCTCCACTGTTATATTTATATTTATATTTATATTTATATTTATATTTATATTTATATTTATATTTATATTTATAGCTATAGCTATATCTATATCTATATCTATATTTAATATTTATATTTGATATCTATATCTATATCTATATCTATATCTATATGATCTATATTCTTATATCATCTATATTCTATATCTATATTTATGGTATTATATTTATATGTATATGCGTTTAATTATATTAAAATTCATACTTTATATTTATATATTAGTTTTAGAGTTATATATACATGTACACTTATATTCATATTTATAATTTTATATTTATAATTTTTAATATTAAGATTTATATTTACATTTAGTTATATTTATATTTTATATCATTTTTATATAGTTATATTATTCATTTATGTTCCTGTGCCGAGTCAATATGACCTTGGTCAATGAAAGATCTTGCCATGGAACACAAAGACCACTGAAATATCTGGAATTCCAATCCCTCATGGATTGTCTCCCACTGCACCTCAGGATTTTGGGTTTAATATTCATTTGTGATGAAACACAGCCAGGAGCAAATCAGCAACACCCTCAGTTGGTTTACAGACAATATTTGCACAATTTTATTCCATTATTTTGTGGGGAAATTACGCAAAACAACCTGGAAACACACAAAGTTCAACATTCCAGACCCGTTGGAATTTGCGGGGAGGAGTGAATCCCTCGATGTGCTGGAGTGGAGCATCTCAAGGTCATCATTAAGCAAGAAGTGGAATTTGCTGAGCTTGGCTTTGTTGGTGAATTCCTTTGGGTTCCCGAGGTAATGCTGGAGTGTTCTTTCAGCACAGCACAATTTTTGGATTTGTGCTTTAGTTGCACAGGGATTTATTTGGAAAAGGCACGACGGATCCGCAGGAATTTCTGTTAACCCTGTGTGAAGCCAACAAAGGAAATCTTTGGCCTTAAAAGGAGGCAGCAAAGTGCAGCCACCACAGGGATTATTTTTTTTTTTTGTTTTGTTCATTCCTTTTCTGCATTCCCAGGGGCTGGGACTGCAATTCCATCACAAATTCACAGCACTGAAATGTCCTGTGGGCTGAACAAGATGAGATGGATTTCTCCTGATTTTATTGTCACCTGCTCCCTAATCCGTGTTAGGGATCCCAGAAGGGTTTGGGGTGGAAGGAAACTTCTCATTCCATGGGCAAGGACACCTCCCACTATCCCAGGGTGCTCAAGCCCCATCCAACCTGGCCTTGGACACTTCCAGGAGCACTGGAATGTCAGATGGGGAGGATGTCCCTTGGAATTCTCTTGGTGTAGAAGGCTCAGGATTAGCGCTGGGAATTGGGCAGAAGGATCCAGAAAAGGGCACAAACAATTAAGATGTGTGGGATAAAGGAACCAGAGAAAAGGAATTGGGAAGAGATGAGGAAAATGGGAGTTAACCAGAGAGTAAAAGGGGGAATTCACTTCCCTATGAGGAGATGATTGAGGAAAATGAGGATTACACAGAGAATAAAGGGAATTCAGCTTACCCTCATGAGGAGATGATGAGGAAAATGAGGATTACACCAGAGAATAAAGGGGAATTCACTTCCCTCAGCAGCTCCCAGAGCAAAGGATGCTCCTTCCTTCCACAGCAGCTCTGAGTAATTTGTGGTTTTTGGGGGATTTATGTCCCTTTTTCCACAGATCCCATTAACCAGCCCCTGAACAATTCCATGATCCTCTCTCCATCCAGYCAGGCAATTTTCTCCCTGTGTGTTCCCTAAATCCAATTGGTGCCATTAACAGGAAGGTGAGAATCCCCCAGAGAGCAGCTTTGGCTCCTAATTAACCCAATTAGAATYGCTTCATTACTCAGCAGCCCCCTGCTAGTTCCTGTTTCCTCAAGGATCCCATAAAATGCTGAATGTTGTCCCTGTTCCTGGAAATCCTTGGGAGCTGTGCATGGAGGTGGGAGGTGCTTGGAGCAGACCAGGTGGATCAGTGAACTCTGGAGGATTTTCAGAGCTGGTTTTGTTCAAATTCAGATCAACGTGGGTTTGGAGGAGTCACAGTTCAAGAATCCACAATTCCACCAGGGAAACGTGGGAATTCAGGAATTCCCAGGGATTCAGTAGAAATACTGGTTTTGATGGAAGATTTGGGACCTGGTGCCTCTTCCCATTGAGACGAACAGGCAGAAGATTTTTCCCTTCTCCTTTGCCTTGGTTTTCCAACAGGATTTTAGGRTGATTGTTCTTCTGTGCTCTGTGAGTTTTCAAAATTATTTCTCTGTGAGGCTTGACTGTCTAAAATCCCACATCCCAGAGGTTGGAAAAGATTYCAGGATCACCAAGTCCAACCTGTGACCAATCCCCATTGTTTGGAATAAAAATCCAGAAGATCCCAACAGTATGGAAGATTATTCAAAACAAAGCCATTTTCTTTACTCTAAAAATTCTGCAGGAAAAGTTTGTGTCCATTGTAATTCCTGTTTTCCATGGGAAAAAATAAAATAAATCAAGAACCATTGAAAATGCAAATGTCTCTGGCAATTATAATTCGGGAATGARATTCTGCTTCATTCTAACTTTAGTGGGAATTTGGGAAACTGCAGAATTTTGGCTGCTTATTTTAAGGTTCCCTCATCTCCTCTTAAAAAAATGAAGCTTCTCATTCGGTTCTTGCGTTGAAGAAGAGGAAAAAATAGAYGAAAAAACATGGAAATGAGGTGGTTTTACGAAGTCATGCACCAAGATTTTTGCAAAGCCCATTTATTTCCTGTGGAACATGGAAAAGAGGCTCTTCCAGCAGGATTTATGGCACCAGGGACTCTGGGCAGCTCTTCAGGTGGGGATGGGCAGTGAGGTTGGTCTGGGGGATGCCCCAGTCTGCCCTTGATGGGCATTTGCCATTTGGGTTTTCCCCTTTCATTTCTGAGTTTGCCTTGACTCCTTCCCCAGGGTGAGCTCATCAAGGATGTCTCATTCCCAAGGGAACAGGGAGCTCAGCACAGATTTTTTTTGTCTGCAGCCATGAATATTAAAAATCTTGGTGAGAGCATCAGTGATCCTCGATTCCCAAGGATTTAAAAGACAAAACCACATTGGGCAAGAATCCTGCACACAACGATGCAAATTCGCCCTCTCTCCCTGGAATTTTCTTCTTCCACAGGGATGGGAGGTGCTGTGATGTCCCAAGTAGGAACCACAGAACCATCGAGGTTAAAAGACATCCAAGATCATCAAATCCAACCTTCAATGGAKTTTTTTGGGCACTCCCAGGGGTGGTGACTCCACCACTGCCCTGAGCTTGAAAATCCTTTCCCTGCAGAGCTTTTCCCAAATATCCAACCTGAGCTGCTCTGGTGCCACTTGAGGCCATTTCCCTTGTCCTGTCCCTGTTCCCTGGGAGCAGAGCCCGATCCCCCCGACTCCACCCTCCTTCCAGGTGGTTGTAAAGAGSAACTCCCTGGAGTAGCAACAACCTCGCCCCACCTGGGAGAGAGGAGCAGAGCYAAAGGTGAATTTTGAGCGTTTATTTTGTGTTTCTCCTCGCAGTGATGGAGATGTTGTACTTGAAGGACACAAAGCGGGGACTCTGCTGTTAAAATAAGGTTTTAGGCAGCAGATTTTTATGAATTCTATGTGATTTTATTCCTTTGCTGACTTGGAGAAAGGGGGAGAAGATGGTGATGGATTAAGAGGAATTATCTCTGTGATTCCAGAGGGGTTTCCCTCCCTGCTGTGCTGTCATTACTGTCACGATATAAAAACAAAGGGACATCACAGAGCTCTTAATGTGCTCCTTGTGTCCCTTGTCCCAGCGCCCCAGGGACTCCACATCTTTGGGATGCAGTTCCACCCGGCCTAAGCCAGAATTATTGGGATTAAAAGAAGGTGCAATCCATTGGTTTCTGTTCCGTGGGGCAGCCAGAAAAAGGATTCAGGGATCTCCCTCTGCTCAGCTCCAGCTCTGGAATTCTGGGATTCAAATCCCACTGGATTTACAATCAGGGACAGAGCCTTCTTTTCTTTCACCAGCCATTTCCCTTCCCTTGAGTCCTTGACTTTATTTTCTTTAACCATTTCTGGGCTGGAGCCCTGGATTTTCCTCTTTCATCTCCATGAATCCCAGTGATATAAATCAAGGCACTTCGTCTTTTTTTTGGTTTTGTGTTTTTGGTTTGTGGTTTTGGTTTTTTTTTTTTTTTTTTCCCAGGCTGGATATTGTTCACTTGGATGTCTGAGCATTTCAGAGGGAACAGCAAAGTGGAAAGATCAAAAGGCAGAGGGAGAGCAGCAGAAGGGGCAGCGAGGGCTGGCAGGGATGAAAAGACGCCGGTGACAGATGATGACAACTCGTGTGTGTCCCCAGCAACGTGACACGAGTGTTGTTCTCAGCAGGATTTGAGGAAGAAAACAGCTTTGCTGGGAGCAGACAAAACAAAATGGGAAAAAAATTGATAGGGAGAGAGAGAGAGAAAAGAAAGGAAAAAAGGCTGGAGCTGTCAGCGAGTCATGTTGTGAAGGAACTGCAACGTTTCCAGGGCTTTCATTCACAGATCAGGCTCTTCCCTGAGCGTGCTYCCTTCCCCCAATCCCTGAGTTATTCCCATTCCAGGATAAGCAGCTTTTCTCTTTTCCAAGCCACAACTCCCCTCTCCAAGGCCGTTTACAATCCTTGGAGCCCTTTCTGTGCTGTGTCCCAAAWAAATCCTACCAGGAGCAGCTCTCCAGGCCCATCTCCCTATTTTTACTTGAGGCTTCCATGAATCCATGCAGATGGATTTGCCTGTGCTTTCCCAGCACTGAGGATTTGGATCCAGATTTTTGTGACTTTACAACAATTCATTTAGGAACATTTCACACTGGAGCTCATCAACTGCTTAATTGGAGTCTGACTGTTCTGGAACTGCTCCTAAGYTATTTGATGGGAACTGGTTTTCCCAGCAGCTCTGTCTCCCAGCTCCTCAGTTATAAAAATAACCAAACACCAYCTCTGGTGAAGCAGCTTCAAAAATTCCAGAAGTGTAAAAACAATTCCCAATTTCCATCATTGAAACAGAGCAGGAAAACTCCCCAGTACCCAGGATGGGCACCTGGAATCCAGGAAGAGGGAGTAAGATGAGATTTTGGGAAGGTTGCTCAGTCCATTGGTTTAGCAGGGACAAGCAGCCACATTTTTTGGTGGCAAATGCAAGTTTGGAGTTTAAACAAATGGGATTCTCCTAAGAAAGTTGTGGAAGGTCCTATTTAGCAGGGAAAAAAATCCTTAGGTTTGTCTGGCATTTCTTCAATACAAATACAAAAGGATTATTAAAAACTGTAAACTAAAATTCTATCATATAACACCAAAGAAAATTTTGATGGGATAAYGAGCAGGGATGCAGACAGGAGAAATTTTGGGATGGGATCACGGGATAATCTCCCAGGAGGAAAGGAGGACTTCATTCCATTGCTGGGYTATTTCCTCAGGCTGAGCACAACTCGAACCAACCACGTGAAACGATCCCTGTGGTTCTTGCATTAATGAGTTTTGTCCTCCTCTTTTATGATCAATTCCATTTTCCAGTGGTCCATATAACGGAATTGTGGGTAAATATTATCCATAAAAACCCATGCCAGGGAGGAAAACTTGATGCCATAAAAACTTAATGCCATAATTTTCCCTTTGGTGCCAAGTGCTGCACGTTCCCTGTTGGGCTGTGCACATTCCATGTTTGGAACACTCTCAGAACTTCCCAAATTATTAATTTTTCCTGCTTCTAAGGAGAGTTACATGGAGTGGAGCACTGCCAGCAGATACTCATTTACTTCCCTGGAAAAATCAAAATCTGGGAATAGCTAAGAGGGGGAATAAAGCTTGAAAATTTTAAAGCTYGAAGACTTTGTGACATTTAATGGGAATGGAAATGTGACGGCACCAGGACCAGCTGGGACAATCCCTCCTGCCCATCCACTGGAGAAAAGCTCCTCTGGAAGTGCCCAAGGAACTCCTGGAAGTGGCACTCACTGCTCTGGGCTGGTGACAAGGTGGGCATTGGGAACAGCTTGGACTCGATACTCTGGGAGGGCTTTTCCAGCTGGAAAGGTGGGAAAAGCTGGAAGAATAAAGGAGATCAAAGTGCTGCAGCTACAGCMATAATCACCTGCCACAGATGGAAARYCAAATMATTTCCCTGTCATTTCCCCCTTATCCCTCTTGGATATCCATGAGAAAGAGCTGGATTTGCCCTGTGACCCCATGGCAGACCTGCACACATCTGGAGCATCCCCAGCCCCGTATGGAATCAGATCCAGAGCGGATTAATCATCCCAATTAGGCTTCAAATGCTGTAATTGGTGTTTCAAAACTCCACACTTGGTGGAAGTTTTCATTTCCTGAGCTGCTCTCAGTCTGTGGAACCATCCCAGCTTCCCCTGGAAAATGGAATGGGAATGTGCTCCAGCTGATTTGGGAGCAGAGTTTGAAGATCCCACAAYAACCAAGGAGTGAGATGAGGCACTGAACAATGCTAAAAAGCAAATTATTGATTTTTCTCTTATTAAGGGAGCAGCCTCTGCTCTGTGTGCGAGGAACGAGGCAGAGGAGCTAACAATGGAATGTGGTCCTGAAATTGAAGATCCCATCAGGAACAGCTCCAGCTGGAGCYGGACCTGCCTGTGCATCTTTATCTCTTTTTGTTCCTTGATTTCAGCTGCTGATTTTRTCTCATCATCCATTTTCTCCCTGGTAAATAAGATGCAGAGCTGCTCTCTAAATCAGCACCTTCTTAATGCAGCCTTTTGTGGTGACCACAGCATTTGGGAAGCTCTTGAAGGCCTAATGAGCCTCATCAGCTGAATTATTTTAATTAACAGAGAAACAGGACCAGCCTTTGCATGAGGGATTTTTTTTTCTGAAGTGCTTTTCTCTTTTATAAAAATTTGGGGTTGTAAAAATTGGGTTGTTTGCTCCAAAGATGGAGCAAAGGCTCCCATTTTAGGAGGAATAATTGAGATACCAAGCCAGTTTTTAGYGAGACAACATTTTTAATCCTTACCCTGACAAAAGTTTTGGTGTTGGGCAGAAAAACCCATTGAAGTCCTGGAAAAACTCTGCTGGAAAGAAAAATTCCTGCTTGGCTTTGGCCAGAGTGGGCAAATCCACCTGTGGAGGTGTGGGGTGCTCATCACCACTGCCAAAATCTGGCGTGGAGAGTGAGAGATAAAAAGATTTTGGAATTCCAAATTTTCCCCAAAGCCTCTCAGATACATCCATGGATCCTACAACCAGCTGGGGGATAATCARTGATGCCAAAAATAATTTCCCCATGGAGGTAATTCCATACAAGTTCCTGAGATTTGGGATATCCTGGATCTGGRTATCTGCACACCTGGATCTGTTCTCCTTGTCCCAATAGAACATTACTAATAATTCCAATATATCCTTTAATTTCTCCTCCCAGACCATCTGTCATTCTCTGAGGCATTAAGAAGAAAGTGAACATTGATTAAAACAGGTGTCCACTGTCCCAGGTGTCAGTCCAGGCACTGAAAATCCTCCCAGGAGCYGAGCTAATTATGGAAAATCCAGCTAATAAAGGTAAACAACTTCTCTATGAGCACTTCATAAATATCCAGGGAAAGGCAGAGGCGCCGTCTGGTTATTCCACGGATGAGAGCTGGCTGCTGATTGATTACAAAGCTCCAGTCAGGATTTTATCAGCTCAATAACTCTGTAATCAGTCCCTTATCTCAGTTTTGCCTGATTAAAATTGCTGCACAAGTGGCTGTTCTTTCACACTCTCCTTCCCCGAGGGAATTTTGATGGACCACAGCAACGGGAGATGTTTTTAAATGGCCAAGGTTCGCTCTGTGAGTTGGCTCCTTTGTGTTTGGAGTCTGATCTGGATGTCAAATCGGATTGTGGAGGTGACAGGGAAGGTGTGCTGATGCCTGTACAAACAGCCAATGGGTGAGGGTGATGCCTCAGGTTCAGCTTTTCTATTTTTCACATTCTGTGCTGCTTTAGTGTGAGGGTCTGGGCTCCATATTATGGGATGGTGAGCTCTGTGCTCAGAGCAGGGAGACTGTGGGAGTTCAGCACATCACTTTGGATGTGCAGAGCCTCCTGAGACCCCCGAGACCCCATCGAGGGGCTCGGAGACCTTGGCACGATGCCCGGGACACTTGGTGGCTGGATTTTGATCCTGTGAATGACTTGCCACCTTGGTATGAGAATTGGAAGGTCACACCAAGGGTGCTTTTGTAGAATGCACATGGGGTGAAAATATAAGTTTTAGGATTTTTGGTATGTGGGCTATGGGGACAAGATGGAGGGGTCAGGGCGTGTCTCGTCCTTCTTCTTCCTTCTTCTTGTTCTCCATTTTCTGCTGTGGTGTTGGCACTTGGGGATTGGTTTAGAATAGAGATGCACTGTCTAACATAGGTGATGGGTATTGGAAAATAAAGGTAAATATTGTGTACGTAGTTTATAGTATAAAAATGACGACACCGCCCCGAGGGCGGTCAGAGTGCCTTGGCTGCCTTGCTGAACAGACCTCTGCTCGGCAGGGAGATAATCTTATAGATAAGAGATAATAAACAATTTGAAGACTGAACTCCAGAGAGTCCAGTCTCTTCCTTCAGAGCCCTGGGCAGCTCCAGGACCACACAGCATATCTTGGGACAGAGAAAAGACAGCCGAACCCGAGAGGAGACAAATCAATTCCTGCTCCAGCTGGGCACCAAGGACAAATGACCCAAATCTCAGCCCARGAGCACAAACACCGTGGGCTGCAGAGAGAAAAACAAGCAGGGTGGGACTGCAGGGGCTAAAGCTGGAACGGGACAATGAACTGCAAGGTGCAAATGGAGCAGAA
>NDFG01000032.1:1248060-1258170 GCA_002167245.1 Sporophila hypoxantha
GTGCTGCCCAAGGTGGATCCATGGAGGAGATGCTTTGAATCAAYCCCTGCTTTATTCTGGAAYTCYRYCCAGCCTCTGYTCTAGRGCAGCCTGCACAAGGCATCAGTGGTACAGWGTCCCTTTGTCACACTTCCCAATTAATTGGGCCCTATTAATTAAACCACAACACAAAGCATCTGAGGGCAGCTCACGTCACCTCCTGTTAGCACCAACCTCAGAAACAGGAAAATCTGGGATTGGGAAGGAGGCAGATTCCAAGTTTCCAGGTCTAAGGCATCTCCACTCTGCCCTTACCATTCAATTTTCCTGCTAATTTCATGGAAKGAGGCAGGAATGCCACCAGCAGCCCCAGGCTGTGCTTCTGGATGGGAGCTGCTCTTCCATACTCTTCCACATTTTTTCCATCCTGGCTGACTTTTGCCCAGCCAATATTTTGTTCTCCATCCAAACCTGCTCCTGAAGCAATTCCCGAATTCCTCTTCCATCTTTTCTCAGGGTTTTGCTGTTTCAAGGTCACAAGAATTCACTCTGCTGCAGTGCTGGTAATTTATTCACTCTGAGGATTTTTTGAGMAGAGGATTTGAATAAAGTTAAAAATTCCACCCCTTTTTCTGTAGCACTTTATTAGAACTGAATCCRCACCGAGCATTCCCCCTTTTTTGGTTTTTTTTCCCCCAATTAAATGCAGCTCTCCCTTTCTCAAGCAGTTTCAGATTCCTCCAAAGACAGGAATGGAAAGTATCAAACCCCAGAGAAATTCAGGAGCTGTCACATAATTGGGAAAGGGATTAAAATATTGCTGGATCTAACTCGATTGCTCCACGAGGTTCTTGGAATTTGCTGCTCTGGAAGTTGCTGCTGCTTAAACCAAGAGACAGAAAGGGAAACTCAACTTTGATTCCAAAAAACAAAGGACAGGAAAGGTTTTTCCCGGGAAAAACCTTGGACATGAGAAAGGAGGGAAGTCTCTGTATTGACAGTCAAGTAAAAACTGGTGTTTTTTTAAGGTTAAAAAATAGTAAAATATTAAAATCTGAAGAGAAATTTTCTAATATTCTTTAAAAGGTTTTGTTTAAATCCMAACACGTAATTTGGAGAGCAAGAGCAACATGATAAACAAATGGTATTTTCCCCATATTTTSCCTAGAATTGAAACAGTGAGGGTTTTATAAGGGAAATAATTTCCTTGAGCTCTTCAGAACTTTTCAAGCTGTGTGAGAAAATCCAGGGAATGCCCTGAAATCTGGGTGCCTCTCTCCAGGGAATTCTGTCTTTGTAGGGCACTGACAGGTAATGATCCAACATTCCCAAAGTCTGGTGGAAYCATCACCTTCCAAAAGATTTTTTCTACTTCCAGTTCACCAAGAACTTGAATTTTTTGACCCCTCAGCCAGTGTCAGGCATGATGTCCCAGACACACCTTCCTCCCAGGTTTTCAAGGGATTTTGGATCAGAATTCCAAGGCAGGTGGGATAATTAACAAAGATCAGCCTTCAGAACACCCACAACTCCTTCTGGCCTCAATTCCTGCTCCTGGAGAGCAACCCCTTCCCTTCATATTCCCTGGCTCTGAGGTGTTCCCTGTGCCCTGTGGGACCTCATGGRAYGGTTTAGGTGGGAAGGGACTTTAAATCCCATCCCAACCCCAATCAAAGGTYCCTYGAGGTSTCAGTCATTGGTTTGGGTTGAAGGAATCRTTGGTTTGGGGTTCTCCTCCCTGGTGCTGATTKGGAACAGCCTGCAGCATCTCCAGCTGCTCTTCCCAGTCATTCCCAGCTTGGAGCGAGGSGTGGCAGGCACAGGGAGGAGCTGCCWTTGGAATATTGTCCTCCAGGAAAGCCTCCCTGCCCCTCAGGTGTCRCCCTGATTTTTTTTAAGATTTTCTAAGCCCTCTGATGTTTACATTCTTGTAACAAACCTTTTCMCRTACTTTTTGTAAGTAACTTATTGTTTTGCATTTTTTCATAGAAGAAGAGAAATTTGATGGATAGTTAGATTGTCCAGTGTCATTGGAGAGGTGGCACTGTCACCCTCCAATYCAGTGTCACTTTTGGAACTCTATRAATGTTGGGGTTAGAAAATAAACTTCCCTTTTCCCACCTTGAGAACAGCAGCGTGTGMGCTCGTGTTGTTTCGTGTCCTACAGTGCCCCTCAGGCTCTGCTGGGATGGGAAGAGCCAGCCCTGACCCCTTTGAAGGTGCTCCCATCCTCCTTTTTATAAATAAATGGAATATTTTCCCTAATCCCTCAAAGAATCCCAGAATCCCAGACTGGTTTGGGTGGGAAAGGACCTCCAAACCCATCTCATKCCATCCCTGCCAGGATAGGGACACCTCCCACCATCCCAGGTTGCTCCAAATCCCTTGAACACTTCCAGGGATGAGACATCCACAAAAAGCTTGGCATTCCATGACATTTCTCTCCACWGGTGTTGGATTCCTCAGCTGCTCCATAAATATTGTTTTGTGGGAAACTCAGGTTTGGGAAATCAGCAGAGCTCTCCTGAGCTGAGGGAAAGGGGCTGATTCACCCCACCTGGGGTTTGCTCCCTGGATATTTATTCTCAATGATCTGGGGACACAAAAAATGGGAAAAGGTTGAGGCAGCTTTGTGGATCCCCATCCATCTTTCCCATCTGCCCTGAATTATCCTGCCATTAATCGGGAGGAAAAAGAATACTTAATGATCTTCTTTCTCCCATTCATTTGTTTCTTGATTAATTCAGTCCCACAGAAGGCGTGGAACATTTCTCCTGGAAAAATGAAAGGCCTTGGATGTGGCTGAGGAATTTTTGCTTGCTCTGATATTAAATTTATAAACAGCTTTTCCAAATATTTACAGCRAATTATTCTTACACCAACATTATCTTAGCCCTTCTTGGGGTTAAGGGTTGCAGCCAGTGGGAAAAGAGGATGGCTGTAAAAACTTGGAGATTTTATGGAGGAAAACAAAGGATTTAAATAACTCCTATTTTTTTTATATTGTTCTTTCTAAAGCCAAACCCCCTCAGTTTAATAATAGAGCTCCCTGGCAAAGTGAGTCATGTTCTTGGAATTAAATCCTGAGCTGATTTTAACACTCAGGGCTCCTCGGTAATTTAGTTTTAAAGGTCCCACATGTTGCAATTTTGGTCAGGAAAATTTACTTAATTAAAAAAAAAATCTGATTAGTGATGTTCCCAAATGATCCATTGGGCACCTCATCTGGGCATTCCCAGCTCTAAACAAATACAGGGATGACCCCGTTGTTGTGACCACGCTTGAGCAGACTCTAAATTTCAGGTTCATGTTTATTTCAACGTCTGGAATTGCCAAATAAATCCTTTAACTTCATCCCATTGTCACCAGGAAAAAGAAACTTTTAAGGATTAYGTGAGTCAGGAGTTTTGGGATGTTGCTCAGCTGCTGGTTTGGAGTGAGGCACGGAATTGGATTCTTTATTTTATAACATTTTTCAAGGATTTGCACACCAAATAAAAACTGAAAATCTTTGTTGGAATTGTGGTTAGAAGGAATATTTAAATTGGAAGGAATTGTGGTTTTTTTCCCTGATTCCAASTTTTTATTGGAAATGGCTGAAACAACAATTAACACAAATTGCCTAAAATTAAATCCCCGTTTAACATTTGGTTTTTACTCAAATGGAAGGGGAAAATACACTTCCATGTTTTTATTAATTTGGAATTTGATTGTTGGTTAAATAAACCTGAATTTTCAGGTCTGCAGCTGCAGCAAAGATGGAATTGCTCCTGATGGGATTTGGGATTTTTTCCTGTCCCRAGGGAAAGGATGAACCCTGTGCTACCCCAGCCCTGATAAGTGTTATCATTTAAATCAGATTTTGAGAAAAAAACAATGCTTGAGAGCTAGAATTAAGGGTTGAGTTTTAAATATAGATTAGGGAAAAAATGGCCTCCATTTGTCCTCAAGTCAAACTGATAAAACATGGGAAGAGAAGGAATAATTAGGGATAAACTTCCCAGAAATCTGCATGTCATCTGTGTAAAACCAGATCTCTGATCCATATCTTGAGATTCCCTGAGTCAGAGGGMGTGGGGAGGGGWTAAAGAGGAGCCCAGGGAGATAAAGAGGAGCCYARGGAGATAAAGAGGAACCCAGGGAGATAAAGATGAGCCCAGGCAGGAGCCCTGAGGGCATCAGAGGGATCTGATCACGGCAAATTGGGGTGGATCAGCAAAAATGTGGGAACGTGAGGGATGTAAGGAGACGAGGCAGTGAGGAGTTCAGGATTGGGCTGCTCATGGCTGGATCCTCAGGGAGGTTCTCAGCCAGGGGCTTCCTATAAATCACAGATTAGGGAATCCACCAGGAGTGGGGTGGAGATAAAACAGTGAAGTTCTCCCGGCTGGAAACGATTCCTTTGTATCCCTCCTTCCTGTTCCTGGAGTAGGGAATGAGGGGAGCAGGGAGCTGCAGCGGGAATGGGGAAGGTTTTGGCGGGTCACCCATGGGAGGAGAGGCTGAGGGAGCTGGGAAGGAGTTGGAGAATCCCCGAGGGAGCTGGGAAGGGGCTGGAGAATCCCTGAGGGAGCTGAGAAGGGGCTGAGAACCTGAGGAGTGGGAAGGGCTGTCTCAGAATCCCTGAGGAGCGTGGAAAGGGGGCTGCAAGAATCCCTGAGGAGCTGGGAAGGGGCTCACCTGGAGCAAAGGAGGCTCAGGGCCCTTGGGCTCTGCACAGCTCCTGCCAGGAGGGCACAGCCGGGGGGGTCGGGCTCTGTCCAGGAACAGGACAGGAGCAGAGGAACGGCCTCAGGCTGGGCCAGGGCAGCTCAGGGTGGGCCCAGCAAGAATTTCCCCATGGAAAGGGGGCTCAGGCCATTGGCACTGCCCGGGGAGGGTTGACTGTCCATGCCATCCCTGCGAGGTGCTGTCCCCGCGATGGTTAGGCATACGAGCTCTGGGCTTGCGGACAAGTGGGATCAATCAAAAAGATCTGATTGGATTACCTTGGAAGGACTTTTCCGGCCTAGTTTGATTCAATTCCAGATTCCATGATGAGCAAAGTTCCCTGCAGGACCCCTTAGGCCACAAGCCTGAGGAGTTTCCTTCTTTGAGTCTGTCTAAGGAATCATAACTTTAAAATCAGGATTCAGGGAAGCACTTCAGCATTCCAAGCAGAAAATCCCTGTGTAAGTGCTTTGCTGGTTCAGGGCTAAATTAATTTGTAATGATTTTATTAACAATGCCTTGTACATAATTTCTGCATTAAACTCTAAACACCGGGTTTGATGAATTCAAACAATTAGCCCGTGCATCAACAGCATTCATTAAAATTAATTATTACCTGCTCACTTTTTATGAATGGGCTGGACTGTGGGCAGGTTGCTCAGCTGGARTAAGTCAGGAATATTCCAAGTGTGGGAGGGAATTAATTTAAACCCTGAGAATCTGAGAGAAGATTTTAGGAATCTTTCTCTGGTCCATGTGGATCCCAGATTAAGGCAGGAGCTAAATTTGTTGTCTGGGATCTGGAATAAGCTGGAAACACAAAAATCAGGTGTTCAAAGCATCGTGCTGGGGGTTTAATGGGTTCATCTCCTGGCTCTAGMAAAGCCAGGCTTTAGTGGGAAAAGCCAGGATCTCACTGGAAAATGAAATGGGAATCTCAGGAGTTTTTGCTGGTATTTGTGATTTATTAAGTGCCTGGAAGGGAGCACTCAGTGGAAAGGGGATTTGCATTAAATCTCATCTCACCCCCAGGGGATACTCCTAAACCTAGACCTAAAGCTAGTCCTAAACCTAGAGACACCTCTCTAACCCTGTCCTTATTTGGCCATAAAATAATTTATAATTCCATTCACAAAGCTTATCAAGCTCCATCTTCCAGCWACTTCTCCTTCCCACTCACTGATATTCCCTCAGGAAGTCAGCTCCAGGATTTTCCAATTTCCAGCCCYGTTCAAACACCAATAATTCTTGTCTCAGCATTTTTCTTTGCATTAAAAWACTCAATTCCCTCCTGTTTCAGGTTGGGTTTTGTTTTGTTTCCTTTCCCTCCTGGATATATTCATGAATATTCATTTCCCTTTCATTTCTCAATGCCCAATATCCAAAGAACCTGAGGATGGATGGATTTTCCATGTGTGCTCTGGTCCCAGGGGAGGCTTCCAAGCATTCCCAGAGCCTTTTGGTTCAACAACAGGAATTATTCCTGATTGAACTGGCTGGGAATTTGGCCTAATTAACMTARTTAAGAGAGGGAAATTMYCCTCAGCATCCCATCAYACACCAAACTTTGCCATTGGATGWTCCCAGAGCTMCAGGAGTGTTTGGACAACACYCTCAGGGAYWGGGTGGAACTGTTGGGGTGTCCTGGGCAGGGCCAGAACTGGGATTGGTTGATCCTTGAGGAATTTTCAATCCAGAATATTCCATGATCCTCTCATCACCTCTGCAGGGGCAAAATTGTCTTGTTCTTGATGGTGGATGAGCGTCAAGACCAGGAATGACCAGGAATTCTGAGGGTTCCCCATTATCCACTGGAATATCCAGCATGGAACTTCCACCCAACCCCCAAATCCCATCAGAGTGGGGGTTTGGAGAGGGCAAATTGTGGAATGTAGGGCTGGGGATGAGAGGCAGAGTGTGGGAAAGAAAAGCAGGAATAATTTGGRTATTGGCATGGAAAAGACACAAGCAGGGGAAGTGAAGAGTTGAGGAGCCTCTGAGCAGAATATGAGGAAGGGAAGCAGGAATATTTTGAGTATTGGCCAATGGAAAAGAGACCACAGGCCGGGAGATGTGAGGGGTTGAGGAACCCCGGAGGAACTGAGAGCCCTGAGCGAAGATAGGAAGGAAAAATGGAATATTTTGTAGGATGAAGGGACACAGCCAGGGCATGTGAGGTCTGAGGAACCCTGAGGAACTGAGGAATCCCAGAGCAAGTGTAAGAGAAATTTTGGATATTGGCACTGAAGCGACACAACCCAAGAGTAAGTGAGGAACAGAGAGAATGGAGAGGAAAAATTAATTGTGAGAAAAAGCCACCAGCAGGGGATGTGAGGAAACTGAGGAAAGCCCTGAGCAGACTGGGGGGGGGTAAAAAATAATCCCCTCCTTAGACCTTGCCTTGGAATCATCTCCTCAAAAACTGCAGGTCCCAAGGAAATGATTAAAGGAGACCTTGGCTTATGATGTTGAGCAAAAATATCTTTAATTTCCTTTTTTTTTCAGGTTTTTTTTTTGCCTCTGTTGTGCCCTCATGGCTTAGATTTTAATTCCTTTGGGGCTGGGAATCTCTTTGTTCCCTGGATCTCTCTGTGCTGCCTGGCACACCAAGTCCTGCTCCCGTTCTTCCACTTCTCTGTGCTCCCATATTAAAGAGTCCTTTCAAAACCTGGATCCCAAGAATGCTAAAAAAGAAAATGGGAAGGATCTCCTGGAAAAAATCAGGATCCTCAGCCAGAACAGGATGGTCAGATCCCTGCAATCTCCACATGGATAARGGAAAACAAAGGCTCTGTTTTTAGGGGAAAAAAAAGCTCCTTATGGATTAAAGGAACATCTGATAACCTGAACAAATCCAGTCTCAAAAATATTCCAAGTTTTTTGCTCCTCTCAGAACAAATCCCAGCTGAGGACAGGGAGCAAAATTTTACCACTTAAAGTTTTTTGCAGGATTTTACCTTTTGTTGTTTCATAAAATAATTGGGGAAGGTGGGATAGGGGAGAGGGCAGGAAGGGAGGTGGGMATTCTCTCATTGAGCTTCATACTAATGGGAATATTTGATATATTCCCATTGGGATTCCCTGCTTCCTTTGTCATTGCTCTAGGATTTCATACAAAAGACAGATAAAGGTGCCCYACAAATTCCCCATCCCTGGAAGTGCCCAAGTCCAAGCTGGATGGGGTTTGGAGCACCCTGGGATAGTGGGAAGTGTCCCTGTTCATGGGATGGGTTTTAAGGCTTCTTCCAACYCARACCATTCCATGATTTYATTTAAAATCCATAAATTATCTACTCAAATCATTCACTYAAATCCATTTACAACAATTCCAAGGATCGGGAGATGCAGGGACAGTGTGGAGTTCAAGGAAGAAGGATTAGGAGATGCAGGGACAGTGTGGAGTTCAAGGAAGAAGGATTAATGGGAGTAAACCTGTGCTAAAACCTTCAGTCCGTGCTGTGTGCCGCACGCCAAGGACAATGGAGGGAGACTGATGCAATCCTGGAATTCCAGCCTCCTTTGGAATTCATCACTCCTTGATCTGCAGCAAAACAAGAGGAAACAGCCTCAAGTTGCACCAGGGGAYGTTTAGGTTGGAATTAGGGAAAATTCCATCATKGAAAGGGTTGTGCAGCCCTGGCACAGCCGCCCAGGYRGAGTSCCCGTTCCTRGAGGGATTTCAAAGCCCTGTGGTGTCTCTTTTTCTTTTAAGYTCTTCTGAGCCTTCTGATGTTTACATTCTTGTAATGAACTTTCCCAYRCAGTTTTAYGTAAATAATTATTGTTTTACATTCTTCTYKGAAGGAGGAGAAATTTGATGGACTGTTGGTTTGTCCAGTGTCATTGGAGAGGYGGCACTGTCAYCCTCCAATCCACTGTCACTTTTGGAAATGTATAAATGTCGGAGTCAAAAATTAAACTTCCCTTCTTTTTACCTTSGWAGTTCCARTGTCGTTTCATTTTGTGTCCTGTAGTGACATCGTGGTGGCGGCGCTTGGGGACATGGAGAAGTGGTGGCCCTGGCAGTCCTGGCAGGGGAAAGGTTGAACTTCATGAYCCTAAAATCCTTCCCAACCTTAATGACCCTAGGTTGGTATTTACCTTGCTGGAATGGCTGATGGAGGCCGAAGAGGAGGAATTCAACCCCTGCGCCCCAATCCCGCCCGTCCTGCTCAGCATCTGCTGCCCAGCCTGTCCCTGAGTGGCACTTCCCTGGAATTGCTCCTTTCTGGGGCCTTGGCTTTGCAAATCCCGAGCAGGTTAAGTGCTGCAGTTACAGGATTATTATCCAGGCTGTTCCCTGGAGCACACGTGCACCGGAGAAGCCGGATAATGAAGCAGCCCCGGAATTCTCGGCGCTTTGCAGGCAGGGCCAGTCCCTGCCTTCCCTCCGTGGGGAGCACTAATTGGAGCAGTGCCTCAGCTCCCTGACAGTTTGCCAATTGTGGGMAGGAACTCATTTATCAGCGGCTGGAGTGGCTAAAAAGGATGGATCTGCTGTCATTCCCAACGTTCCTGGAGCAGGGACACAAATAATCCATGGGAACAATGGCCCTGCCCCAGCAGGAGGGGCCTTCAGGCTCCCAGCCTGATTAGATCCCACTTGTTCTCCATTAATCTGCTTTAATGAACTTCCTGACCTTCTCCCTCGCTTCACCCACGAGGAATTTCCCAAATAAATCTTGCCCGGTGCTATAATCCTATTTTCCAAATAATCCCAATAACTCGTGGGTGAACATTTACAACGTTAGGGCTGAAAAGGAAATTAAATAACAAACACAGAGGCTGCTGCTGTGAGTAATTAATTGTGTGGGGTTCTGTGGTTCCCAGCTCTGATTCATGAGGAAAACTGGGAACAAGGATGTGGAGCAAACGATTAAATCCCATAAAAATTTATGCAGATGCCTCCAACAAATTTGTGCCATCATAAAGCAACCGGGAAAGGTCTTATTTATGGAGCGTGGCATAAATCAGGAGATTTAGTGGGATCTTCTAACAAAGGGAGAGTAATTAAATGCCTGGGAATCTGGGGTTGGACACCATCCGTGAAAAATGTCTGGAGAGGAGCACTTAATAGAGGATGTCGGGGTGTGTTTCTTGAGAAGTTCATGGACGTGATTAAATCTCTTTTTTATCTCTGCCCATAAATCACATCGAGCTCAGGCAGTGAACTYCACATCTGTGAGGAGGGGAGGGAGAAGGAGGAGTCATGTCTGGAAAGGTTTCAGGGAAGAGGAAAAAGTGGGAAAAAAAGGATGCAGGAGGTGCTTTTACGTCTTGGATTAGAGGGGGAAAAGGAGATGTTCAGGAAATATTGGATCAGAGAATTCTAGAATGGTTTGGGTTGGAAGAACCTTAAATCCCACCCCATTCCAGCCCCTGCCATGGTAGGGACACCTCCCACTGTCCCAGGGTGCCCCA
>NDFG01000032.1:1294496-1330690 GCA_002167245.1 Sporophila hypoxantha
AATTTGGATCTGGAAAAAACATTTCAATTAAACTGCATATTAATTATTTATCAATGAACCTTAATTACTCAATTGAGCTGGAAAAACGTCCCCATAACTTTTCCTTTCTTTATTTTCCTGTGGCCATGTGGCTGTTGGTGAAGGAATGTCAACTTCCTGCATGCTTTGACATTAATTCCGTGTTTAATTTTTCCTGAATAAATTGTAATGAATAAAAGACTCCAAAAAGTGGGGGAGTGGAACCCCATTTTTGTTGCTACTCAAATACATCGGGACTGAGTCTGTTTGGAATCACTGGGATTGGCTGGAAGAAGAAAAAATGGTTGTTGACACTTTTTCTTCACTGGTATCAGTTCAGGATCAGCTTTTCCATATATTTGGAGCATAGATTTGGGAAAAAACCACTTCAATTAAACTGCATATTAATTATGCATTATAGAACCTTAATTACTTTGAATTGAGCTGGAAAAATGGCCCCACAACTTTTCGTTTCTCCCAGTTTTAAGCTGTGGGATCCTTTGGATGAGGGTGAGGATGGATTGGGATAGAGTTGGATTTATTGAGCTGTGAAGTGTTTTTGTCACTGCTGTGATGTTGGATGGAATTCCAGACTGGTTTGGGTTGGGAAGGACCTTAAATCCCATCTCATTCCCATGGGGACACCTTCCATTATCCCAGATTTCTCCAAGCCCCATCCAACCTGATACCCAGTCAAGATTCATCATTAAAAATTGCACTTTACCAGACCTGGGAAATATTTGTGCTCAAATATTCAATAGAAACCACAGCCCACGGGGAGGAAGGAGCAGTGCCAAATTTTCCAGGTTCCTGTTGGACTTGAGGGAATGATTTATTCCATGTTCATCCATGGTTTGCGTGGGAATATGATTTAGGTAGCTGGATAAGGAAAGGGCAGATCAGATGTGGATCACCAGAATCAACCCCATGGAGGGCTGAGAGTGGTGCAAAATCAGGACTGAGGGTGCCCAAGGCCAGCTCTCATCCATGGCCATATCACACATTCCTGACTCCAAAGGCCTTTTCTGCTGGTTCTTGGCTTCTCTCCTGCCTCTGCCAAGGTTGGGACTGAAGTGCTCAGGATGATATCTTGTGTTTGGGTTCAAATGTTTATTGTTTCTCATCTATGTAACAGCCTTACAAGTTGTGAGTTCTACAGTGTTCTACTTACAAGCTACAAAATGGCCGTCTCTCTCTCTCTACAAGGCTTTAAAGGATAAACTGTCCAATTAAGAAATGGCACCTAAATTATTTTCACTTTTAACCCAATAACCAACCACCCGTGCCTGCAATGCGGACTTTTCTATCCAATTACACAAAACCACCCAAACCCATGGAGAAGGAGGTGAAGAAGAAAGAGCAGCCTCCACCCTAAAGCCTCCATCTCGTTTTATATCTATTACTATATTCTAAACCCTAAACTCCAAGTTTCCCACCCTGTGATATCACACATTTCCATTTAAACTCCACACCCACAATCCCAGTTCCATCATTCCATTTTGGAAGCTTCTCCACAGCCTCAGGTCAATGCAGTGCTCTCTTGGGAGTCTGTGCCTTTCAGCACAGAAAGCCCAAAACTCTCAGGATCCAGGGTTCCAACAGGTTTCCATCTGTCCCTGGGGTGTTGCTCCATCTGGAGAGGCCCAGGAAGCACCAGGAGCTGGAAAAGTGGTGATGGAAAGCCCAGGGAAGGAGCAAAGCTGGAAGTGAGTTAATGGAGATGGGAGCTGGGGAGCAGAACTCAGTGGTTTCCAGTGGCACCAGGGGCCAGTGAATGGATTAAGAAAACCTGCCTGTGGATTTATCCAAGCTGAATCAAAAACAAGGAAACATCCATTAGTGGAATCCATCTTTCCCACAGCTGCAGGTTGGGGAGCACAGGGAGCACTGATTTCCCTGCCCTGAGAGTTGCTCCATTAGTGTCATCTTGGATGAGGAGGGAGAAAAATGAGGATTTGAAAGCCCTGGGAATGTGTTCCGTGGAAGGAGCAGCCCACGGAGGAGAGTGAATCCGCCTCCCAGCCCTGCAGGGATGTTGTTTGAGGGAGGGAGATGTTTTCCCAGCCCTGTGTTTGCTGTTTCTTTAAGGCTCCTGAAAGATATGTAAAAATTTCAGGATTTCTCCCTTTCCAATGTTGCAAAAAAAGCAAAGAGGAGCTTTCGATTTGGAGCAGAGCAGAAGCCAAACTGCACAGAAGATTCCAGCAAAACAAGATGCCCTTCGGCTTCACCCAGGCTTCTTCCCTTGGAATCAGCAGTGCCTGACAAAAACATGGATTCAGTGCTGAACGTCGGCTTGCCCACCAAAGTCATTCCAACCCCAACTGCTGCTGTCCAGCCTTGGGAAAAGGTGCAGCAATTCTGGAAAAGCCTGGAGGTGGCTGATGTGAGCAGCTACATCCCTGTGTCTGGCTGAAGGAACGGGATATTCCCTGGAAGCTGGGAATGAGTAATTTCCCACTTCTCCTGCCTAAGGCCAGGGATGGACTGATAAATTGAAACTCAACGTCCTCTGCTCTCTCCTGGTTCATTTTTAGCTCCGATATCCGCAATTCCAGCAGGAAATGAAATGGGAGACTTGGGTCCTACCTGGCTCACCCCAGGTGCCCCAATCTTCAGGCTGCTCCAGAGGAAGTGGACTTGGAACTTCAAGGCATTCAACTCAATCCAGAAGCTCCAGGAGTGTTGGACAAGGATTTCAGGCAAGGTGGGATTTTGGCCAGAGAAAACCTGGGAGAAGCAGGAATTGGTTTAAAAATATCTCACTGGATAAGACAGCAAACCCTGACACGATCACTGGAAGATAATTTAAATTAAACAGGGAATTTTGGCTGGAATTCCCAATATCCAACCTATGGTATCTTTTCCGCCTAAAGCCATTCCCTGGCTCCTGTCCCTCCATCCCTTGTCCCCAGTCCCTCTGCCAGCTCTCTGGAGCCTTCAGGCCCTGCAGGGCTCTGAGCTCTCCCTGGAGCCTTCTCCTCTCCAGTGGAACATTCCAGCTCTCCAGCCTGGCTTTGCCTGGGAACGGAAATTGTTTCTTTTCCATGGCAGGGGTGGAAGAGATGGGCTTTTTAAACTCCTTCCCAGCCCAAACCATCCTGGAATTCCAGGCTTAAAGCTTTTTCCTTTCAAGCTGAAAGCTCATCCCTAGAATCCTTTAATGCTCTGGGGCAGATTTTCCATAAGGATTTTTCCTCCCCTGCTGTTGAAAGACGAATTTCCACCACAAATGAAGAATTCACAGAACACTGCCCAAATTCTTGTTTTTTTTTCTCACCTTAAAAACCTCCCCTTTCTGAGGAAACAAGCAGCACAAAGACGATTTCCCTTGGGTGGGCTGCAGTCATTGCTACAAGCCGGGTTTTGGTGCGAGCTTTGTTAAACCCTGCTCATGTTCTCCCTTACAGGGCTGGGGTTTAATCATTGCCCGTGCAACTGATGCAGATCCATTTGTCCAGGAAGAGAATTTCCACGGAAAATCAGCAACCTGCTCTGTGCCTGGGGATATCTAAATATAAACACCCTGGCAGGGGCCTCACTTCATTTTCTGTGAGCGTGGTCGGGCTCAGAGCGGGCTCGTTACACAGAGCGGGGACACAAATAAAGGTCAGCAGGAGCCTCTGCCTTGGAAATTGCTGGAAAAAGCAAAACACATTCCCCTGCTTGAGGAATGATATGGCAGGAATGAGTTGGTTTATCAGGGAAATTTGGGTGTTCTCCTGTATTTTTTATGTTGTCCCTGCTACGCTCAGCTCTGTTCCTCCATGAGGGAGCTGTGGGTGCTCTGGGCTGGAGAGCAAGGGTTGGTCCATATGGGATGAAGATTCCTGCCCACATTCCTGAATCCAAAAAGCTCTCCCAGTTTTGGGATCTGTGGTGTCCTCAAGAATTTGCTGTGCTCASACCTSTCCAGGGAATTTCCCAGGATATCCCTCACAGCACTTCCCTCTGTTTGCCCAGAGTGACCTCACCTGGATCCACCAGGATTTTATTCGATGTTTGTTCTGCTTTACTTTGCTCACATTGAGGTTTAAAACCTCACCTGGAGAACTCTGTCCAGCTCTGGGAAAGATGTGGAGACCACAGAGCTGCTCCGAGGGTTGAGCTGGGAACAGGGGGACATTCCCAGCTGGGAGAGCTGGAGGTGCTCACCCAGAGAGGAGAAGGCTCCAGGGAGAGCTGGGGGTGCTCCCCTGGAGAGGAGAAGGCTCCAGGGAGAGCTCAGAGCCCAAAGGGGCTCCAGGAGAGCTGGAGAGGGACTGGGGACAAGGCATGGAGGGACAGGAGCCAGGGAATGGCTCCCAGTGCCAGAGGGCAGGGATGGATGGGAGATTGGGAATTGGGAATTSCTGGCTGGGCTGGAATTGCCAGAGCAGCTGTGGCTGCCCCTGGATCCCTGGCAGTGCCCTAGGTACAATATTTACCATAACTTCCCAATGCCTATCACCTATGTTAGACAGTGAATTTCTACCTTAAACCAATCCAAAAATGCCAACATCACATCACAGCAGAAGAGGGAGGCCAAGAAGAAGAAGGAGAAAGACTGGACACACCCACATTCCTCCATCTTGGGACCCCAAGCCCCCACTCCAAAAAACCCCAAAAATCCATTCTCCACCCTGTGACAAACTAACCATTATTCTACTTAAACTCTCTTGACTTGTAACTCTTCATATAAAGGTTGGTAATTTTTTTTTCCAAGGGCTAAATCAAAGGCACAGGGGTCCTGGGCTCTGTGCCAGGGTCTCTGAGCCCCCTGGGCAGGGTCTCAAGCCCTCCAGGGCAGCCACAGGAATTTCCTGGGTTCCCACATCTGCTGGCCAGGCCAYGGAGACCAAATCATCCTGGTGCAGCCTCCAACGTTTGGCCAACCCTGGGCTCCTTCCCAGGCAGAGTAGGTCAGAATTTGCATCAAAATCCCTTTTTAAGGTCGGCAAATTCACAGGACAATAGAAATGGGAAAACTCGTCCAAGAGGGTTTGGATTCTCCCAAGAATCCATGGGAGATTTGGGAGCATCTTTGTGTAGGGGCTGATCTTCCTGCACTATCCCAWAGCCAAAGTCAGAATTTGACATTTTGGAGGGTTTAATTTGGGCCACAGTGACGTCATAATTGATGTAATAATATTAATCAATAAAGTTTCATGTTGATTATCAGTGTGGGGTTTTTTTGGGGTTGATTTAATGAATAAAGTGCTTAATTAAGGAGTGGAAAATCCCTCCAGTTGCTGGGAATCACCAGAAAAAACAACATTTATGATTTTCTYTCTGTTTTCTCTCCTTCCCATTTTTCTTCCTCTTCTATTACCTCTCGAAAGCGTGATCAGAATTGGCTTCTCTTTGCAGTTCTGCTCTGCCAGAGTTGTGGAGACCAAAATGAGCCCAGACTTCCTCAGGAAAGGAGAGGAACATGAGATTAATTCTGCTTTTCCTGTGCTGAGCTTGTGAAAACAGCATCAGGCTCTCACTGCATCAGAGACGATAAAAAACTCCCTGTAACACAGAAAATGGTGATAAAAATCCCCTGTATGGCACAAAGAAAGGTTAAAAATCTCTGATTTTTTCATGTGCTGGGTTTCATTTTGGGTTGAGAAATTCTGTTTTCCCTGATTGTGGAGTGAGGGTTGGAGCAGGCTTTGAAATCAAATTTATTCCAGTAAAAGTTGCCCCCCCTGAGTATCCAAATCTGCTCTGGATTTACACCTGATTTATACTGGTGTAGGAATCCATCTCCTACTGGATTTTGGGGAATTTCCAGGTCCATCCCCAGCTCCTGTGATGCAGCCACAGGATGAGAAATGAGGGAAGAGAATTTAATTTTCCATTCCCAAATTTTGGGGGAGAAGGAATCCCCCAAGTGAGGAACCCAAATCCGACTGTGCTCACAACTGCTTTGCTGGCCCTGCTATGGATCCAGCTGATTTCCCAGTGAAATTGTGGATATTTYCGGATTCATTTGGGATTGGAAGATGGAATTGGAGTCATTTCCTGGGATGGGAAAGAATGGGATGGACCAAGGATTAAAGGTACAGCCCCCTGTCTCCGGGAATAAGGTGGTTTAGGGGATTAAGGTGGTTGAGGTATGACCCATGTCAGGGCCTGGGAATGCTCCTTCCATTGGATCCTGGAATCCTGGGAGAGCATTTCCCCTCTCTTCAAGAAAACATTTTCAATGTGTTGAGTACACTTAGCAAGGGATGGCTGGGATTACTGAGCTTTCCCAGAACATTCCAATGGATATTCCATATTCAATAAGAAATTTAAATTTGTCCCTGGTTTTAAGGTTCTTCCCCTGGATGTTTCGTCCCACAAATGCCGTGGAAAAGTTTTATTTTCCATTTTCCATAATCAATTCTCACCGCAGGCAAACCCAGGAAAATCCTCCTGGCTGGGGACCCCTTTCCCTTTTATTCCTGGRTTCCTGTGCAAGGCTGCCCACTGACCTCTTCCTGCCTGACCTTATCAATAAAAACGAATAAATACAATTTTTTAAATTAAAAAAATTCTGGGAGTGCCACAGCCCCTGGAATAAAATTCCCAAATATTTATTGAGATGTAAACTCTCTAAAAAATTCTTTCCAATGCCATCCCCAAATTTCTGCCTCTCACTTCCCAGGGCCCCTCTCATGGCTGTTTTCTCCTCCTCCACCTCCACAGCTCCTCCTCCTCTCCTGAAATTCCCCCCTGCTCTTCCCTTCCCTTCCCATCCCACCGCCCACCCACCTGCCATGCTCCAAGGGTGGCTTCCCTCTCCTGGCAGCTTATCCTGAGCTTTTTATAGGAGCAGGAGCACAGCAGCACCAATTAGTGCCCCAAATACTTGCAGGAATATAATTAAGCCTGGAAAGAAACTCCTAATTAAAGACTCGTTTGTGATTTCCCTCCTATTGTAACGCTCCGGCAGAACTTGCCTGTCTTAAAATAAATTCAMAGGGAGAGGATTCAGCTGGAATTTGCCTCAGTTGGTTTCCAGGGTTATCCCTCCAGGAAATATCAGGGTGAACCCAAGAAAACTTAGGAGAAACCCCACTGTGGTGTCCCATTCCAAYAGGGAAGGGAATGTGTGGGAATGCCGGTGCTGGTAGTGGAAAAGGAATGATAAAAGTCAGGGGATCTGGAAAAGATTCCAGAGTTTAYTGGTAAATGATAAATTTGGTGTGGGAATCGGTGTTGGATTGTCCTTGATCTCCTGGGATGAGCCCATGGAAGTGGGGTTTGGATGAAGGGTTGGGTGGAAGGGAAGAGAGAGAGAGGGAGAATGGGATAAAGGGAGATCTGCAGTGCTGGCTCCAGTGCTGACCCAGCTGAGGGGAKGTGCAGGGTCCTGGGGCTCCTCCCACGATTTGGGGGCAGCTTTTAGGGATGAGTTTTCCCCATCCTGGGAGAAAAAATAATCCTTGTGCTCAGTTTGTTCTTCCAGACCTTCCAGGGATGGGTTGGAGGCTCCAGGCTCTGGGATGGTCTCAATCCCCCTCCAGTCCATGGGCACTTCCCGGCCTCATTCCTGCCCCAGAGCCAGACCAGGGATGGCATTCCCAGAAAATTCTCAGCTCCACATGGCCCCTTCTCCAGCCACACCCTGGTTTTCCCACTGAGTATTCCCAACAATCCTTGGATAGCTCCATCTGGCTTTTTGGGACACACATCCCTGAGCTCCTGTGATTCTCCACCTGGGAAAAACTTGGATCAGCTCAATACAGTCTATATTTTCCATAAATAATTATATATAATAATATGTCTTCTTCTCCTGCTCTCTCATGTCTAAAAAATATGGAAATGAGGAAGCCAAGCCAAYCCTTTTTTGTCCCAGGTTTAAGGATAAAACCCCTCTGCATCTGGAATTTTAACATGGAATTTTTGGCCAGCAAGAGAAGTTTTCTTGTGCTCAGGAAATCAGGCCATTAAATAACATCAGATGTTAATAATCTAGATATTAAATCTTTAAAAAATTGATGATTTTTAATAAGAGAAACTTCTTAGGTCTGGGTTTTATTGCCATGGTTTGCAGAAGCCATAGGAAAAAAATGTTCTCCAACATCTCCATCCTCATTCCCGTTCCACAGCACAGGAAAATCCTTGAATCTCCTCCTGCCTGATTAAGGTGCCTTGARTTCCTCAGATTTTTAAGGTTTTGAAGGATTTTAGGAAGATCAGGTCTTGCTGGAGGGATCAAATATTTTCCATGGATGAGAGTTGCTAACAGCAAAGAAAAAGTAACTGAAAAAACATAATTTAAATTATTTCYGTGGGTGGTAGGTGGCTTATTCTGCTTTATTTTTGTGGAAGTACATGATTATATCTGAAATAAAAAGAATATTACACATTCCTTTTTTAAGTCTAACAGCAAGTAAAAAAAAAATTAAATTGTGTCACAGTAAAAAAAAGAAAAGAAAGGAAAAATAGGGAAAAAATTAGAATTTTCTTAACGTTCTGCTGAACATTCTGGATTTATGAAAGGAAATGAGACAATTTATGAGATAAAATCTGCCAGTGTTTCATTTGAAATCCATAAAATAATATAATTTTTATGTTCAGCTCTTGGGTTTTAGGTAATGGATGTGATTCCACACATCAGCACCCCCCAATGAGGCCATTTTTGAAGGAAATGCAGCTTTTTCAGACAATCTCCTCTATTTTGCATATCTGTTCTGGTGGTGCAGAATTCCAAAGACACAGCTCCTGTCAAACAGAGAGGCCTTTCCATCCTTATCTTCTGAGTATTCCCAGMATCAATCATTTGAATGATTGGGATGAAACATGGAATTAATTTGAATATTTGGCTTCTGAATGGAAAAGGGAGCTCAGGCTCTGGCAGGAATCCAGCTGACTCCCAATTTTTATTTATATCCTTCATCACCAAAAATCCCACACCTCAATCCCTTTTTTTTTAAGGGAAAAACCTGAAAAGCTTTGCAAAACGTTTGTTAGATCTCTTTGTTTCTGATAAAATGTACAAAGAACACCGTAATTCCCTTCCCCCTGAGCTTTAAAATAAAATGCTGGTGGATAACTCACATCCACAATTTTCCCWCATTCCCATGAAATCCAATTCCTTTCCATCTCCAGTTTAAAACCACAATTTTTACACAATTTGTTGTGTAAACCAAACCAACCCATGAAGGCAAAAAAGGAAAGGAGAAGCCAATATTTTTATTTTCATGGTAGCAGACAGCTATGTTTGAGGCTGTTTTTCCCACAATGTCAGGGATTTTGGGGCTGGGGATGTAAATTCTTAATCTTTGCAAATTATTCTTTTCTTTTTTGCCCCTCCCAGCATTTTCAAGCTCAAAGTCTGGGGTCAGGGAACATTTCTCTGCCAAAAGCTGTTCCTATTTCTTCCCTGAGATCCCATTTTCCYTCTTTTCTCTGTTTGCTTCCAGCTCTGTGCTGAACAAACACACACACAGGTAAAAATGTCTTTTCTGACAATGAGCACGAAATGAGGAACGTTTCACGCGGCTCCAACGATCGCCAGCATTCCCGGGGCAAATTCCAGCCTCACTCCGTGGAAAGAGAGGAATCAAATGTCACAGAAAGGCCTCGAGAATGACCTCGTGTTCCACCAGGCAAACACTGAATTCCCAGCATTGTGTGAGCACTAAATGGAGCTGAAACACCTTTGATTTATCCATTGAAGCTTTGAGCTGTCGCTGCTTTGGAGTTTTTTCTTTTTTCCCCATTTCTTTCTCYGGCTCTTTTTTTGGATAAATAGACAGCCAGGCAAAGGTTGGGCCCAGCAGGGAAAATCCAGGTTCTGGCACCTCTTGTTAGAAGGTGGGAAAAGGGGAAAAGGCCTCAAGTCGCACCAAGGGAAGGGGAGTTGGGATATCAGGAAAAAATTCTTAGCTAGAAGTGTGGTGAAGTATTGGAGTCACCATCCCTGGAGCTGTTCAAAAATYATGGGAATATGATGGAAAATGGARTTGGGAAGGGGYTGGAGCACCAGGAGGGGCTGAAGGACCTCAAATCCCATTCCCAGCTCTGGGCCCCACGTGAAAACAAGGACATGGAGGGGCTGGAGAGTGTCCAGGGCAGGGAATGGAGCTGGGAAGGGGCTGGAGCACCGGGAGAGACTGAGGGACCTCAAATCCTGACAGGACATGAGCTAGGGGTGCCCAGGTGGGCACAAAGAGGCCAAAGGCTCCTGGGATGGATCAGGAATTGTCTGGGAGCAAGACCAGGGCAGGGATTGTCCCCGTGCTGGGCACTGTGAAGGACCTCAGGTCCTGAGGGCAGCTCTGGGCCCCTCATGGCAAGATGGACATGGAGGGGTTGGAGAGTGTCCAGAGAAGGGAACAGAGCTGGGAAAGGGCTGGAGAATCCCTGAGGGAGCTGGGAAGGGGCTGGAGAATCCCTGAGGGAGCTGGGAAGGGGCTGCAGAATCCCTGAGGCGAGGCTGGGAAGGGGCTGCAGAATCCCTGAGGAGCTGGGAAGGGGCTGCAAGAATCCCTGAGGAGCTGGGAAGGGGCTGCAGAATCCCTGAGGAGCTGGGAAGGGCTCACCTGGAGCAAAGGAGGCCTCAGGGGGCCTTGTGGCTCTGCACAGCTCTGCCAGGAGGGCACAGCCGGGGGGTTGGGCTCTGCTCCAGGAACAGGGACAGGAGCAGAGGGAACGGCCTCAGGCTGGGCCAGGAGAAGTTGAAATTGGATATTAGGAAGAATTCCTCCATGGAAGGGGTTGGGAAAGGCTGGAATCCCAAAAGTCCCATCCCTGGACACTCTCCAACCCCGTCAATTCCTTATCTTGTCAGGAGGGGCCCAGAGCTGCCCCCAGGATTTGAGGTCCCTCACAGTGCCCAGCACAGGGGACAATCAGGACAATCCCTGCCCTGCTCCTGCTCCCACAGAATTCCCCATCCAGCCCAGGAGCCTYTTGCCCACCTGGGCACCCCTGGCTCACATCCAGCTGCTGTCACCCTTTCATGGGGACACTGAACACCTGAATTGCTTGAAACAGGAGCAGAATCGGGCACAGGGASCTCAGGAGGGCCAGGCCCAGCCCTGGTGCCACAAAAGCTGTAMATAATTTTGTCACTCAGTGCCAGAGGGGTTCAGGTGGCCGTGACCTCCCTGGCTCTGGAAGCACAGCACTGACTTTCCATGGAGTTGTTAATAAGCTCTGCTTCCTGATCCATTGTAGATTTACCCCTTATCTGACCAGGAAATCTGGTTTGCTTAAAGTTAATCCTGGCTCAGCCTCAGGAAAGCTTGGGATTATCAGATCCATTCTCCATCGAGCAGTGCTGTCATCACTCACAGGCAAGAAATGCTGACTTTTTTTCCCCTTCATAAAGAAAAATAAGAAACTGAGTCACAGCAAATAAGTTCTTAATCAGAATATTTCCTTTTACAGGGAAAAATCTGAGTGCAAATGCTCAGCCTGCATCCTTAGGTGAAGAATTATTTAGCAAAAGGATTTATTGCTCACCAGCAAGACATTCCCACCATTCAAATGTAATTAAAATAGACAAGTTCTGATGTTTAATTACGGGAAGTAATTCCCTTCTATTACACTCAGTTTATGGCTCTTCCATCACCAATATTAGAGCAAGACAAAGTCCTCCTGAAACCCCATAATTTCTGAATTTTGGGTGYGTGGAGATAAAGTTTTTGGGGACATGACTGATACCTGCTTATCACCCAGCTGAATAATGAGCATTTCCACACCTGTGCCATTGTGTGGCTTTGATGTGCAGGCTGTAAACTCCCAAATTAGCTCTCTGCTTTTTATCCTTTCCAAGATTGAATTATATATATTTAAAGGGAGCAGTGAATTCATTTTGGTTTTTTGGATTCAAGCTGCACTGCTGGATCAGGAGCTCTCCGTAACCTCTTGCTGCCTGTGCTGCTCCCCGGATAAAAGGCCTTGGATGGTTGATGTGCTTGGAGTCARTTCCWGTGYTGGAGYTTGGAAAATCTGATTTATCATCCARGCTGCCTCTGGAGCATTTGGAATTGGTGTAGGATCATGGAATCATGGAATGGTTTGGGATGGAAAGACCTCAAAACTCATCTCATTCAAAGGCAGGGACACCTCCCACTRTCCCAGGGTGCTCCAAGCCCCAATGTCCAACCTGGCCTGGATTTCCAGGGATCCAGGGGCAGCCACAGCTGCTCTGGGAATCCCATCCCAGCCCCTCCCCACCCTCCCAGCCAGGAATTCCTTCCATATTGCCAAGTGGAGACCCAGGAGTCCATCAGGATGRACAGAAATAAGAACTGATGGAAAAATGAGCCTTGGGAAGAAGGAATCAGCAGAGATATTTTTATGACCCAGGAGAAACAGGAAACATTTCCCGATTTTCTGCTGGTTGCATCTGCTGGGGCTCCCTGGCAGGTAACCATGGCAATTAAAGGTTTGAGGAGAACCAGACAAATTTGGGTAGAAATTGTTCCTCCTCACAAGCCATATGGAAAAGATGATTCATCCAGGAGGGAATAAAAAAAAAAAGAATTCCAACAAGGCAGCAATGCACAGGAAGAAACATTTGAAATATAAGAAACATCAGCCCTTGAGGCAAGAACTGATCCCAAATCCCTGACTCTCSTGGGCTCCCACAGCTGAACCCAAAGTCAGGAAGTCTCCAGCAGGTTCCAGTTTTTCCCAATCTGCTCTCAAGGAGCAGCTGATCAGAGCACATCAAGCTTTTGATGGCCAAGGGAAATTTTCCCAATTAGCTCGTTAGTGCCAACCCCATCGCTCTGCCGGCTTCAGGAACGTAAATGGAAGCAGACACTGGGACTGTGATCCTGTTTGAAGTTGTGTCTGATTTATGTTTCCTGTGTTTTCCAGGAAAAACCCTAAATAATTCATGTTTTTAACCYGAGGAAGGTTAAAGGGCCAAGTGTGAGGTGAGGGCAGCCCCTGTGCCACCCTTCAGCTGTTGTAGGGTCTCAATCCCACRGGATTCACCACCTACCTCTGGAATAATGTCACATTTTCCTCTCCTTGGACTGCAGCAGCTCCCAGGCTCTGAGGACAGCCTGGTATGTTAGGRAAGAAATCCCAACAGCCTGATGGGCCCAAGCCCTGGGGCTGCTCTGGTCCCTGCCAGGGTTGTGCCCCTGGATGGTTTTGATCAGARCCTGATCAAACCAGCCACAGGAAACACCTTCCTCACTTGGCTGGACTTGGCTCTTTATGGGAGTTTTCTCCGTTTCCAGAGGATTTCCTGGGAGCTGCAGCTCTCCCCTCACATCTTTATTAGCATCACTCATTCCAGRGGCTGGTGGGAAGAGATGAAGCTGTGGTGTCATCCCGTCATCCCGCCCCATTTCCCACGGCGTGCACATGAGCCCTTCCCGTCACCCGCTGGTGTCAGGCTGGGCAATTAAACCCCAACCTGCTTTCCCTGCATTCATTATTTATTGCCCTTCAGCGACCAGGAGCTCGCTGCTTTTCATGGGTGAGGTGGGAATGTGCTCTCCCACATTCCCCTTTCCACGCAGGAGCAACTCCCCTTATCCTCCCTGCTWAAGGTCGGATGTAATTGGCATTAACAGAGCGTTAACAAATTGCCCGGGGGCATCCAAACCCTCTCCATGAACGTGAGGACTTCAGGGCGAGGAACAAAGKGGAATTAAAAGGATTCCGGATAAATCTGGCTCCCAGCTTGGCAGGCTGATGAAGCAAACCCTCGTGTCAGAAGCCACTTTGCCTTGGGGGGAAAAAGTCACTTTGCTGTCCTGGAAATGTCACTGGAATAGAGATGAGCTGCACCTTGTCGAGTTCTCTCTGCAGCTGCCTCTCCAGGAGAAGCTGTGCCCCGGGCAGGACCTGCTCCCTGCTCCCAGCAGCTTTTCCAGCAGCTGCAAATGTGTCCCGAGGAAGCCACGTGGGAGCTGGTTCCCGTTTTCCTCGAATCCACACAGCCTGGGGATTGAAATAAACCAGGCAAAGGTTGTCTGCTGAGGAAATCAGTAGAGGAGCAGTGGCTTTGGTGGCCAAAAACGGCCTTGGTTCAGGAGCAAGAAGATGTTCAAGGTGCCTTCTAAATTTTATTTTATGCCCAGAGCAGCTGTGGCTGTCACTGGATCCTTGGAAGTGCCCAAGGCCAGGTTGGATGAGGCTTGGAGCAACCTGGGACAGKGGGAGGTGTCCCTGCCATGGCAGGGGTGGCACTGGATGGGCTTTAAGATCCTCCCAACCCAAACCATTCCATGTTTCTATAAATTTATTTGTGTCCACAACATCTAAAACCTCAGAAAAAGAGGTTTTCTGAWGGCAACAGATTGCAAATCTTGATTCTGGGTAGGATCATGTCAGTGGGGCAGGYGCTGAAGTTCCTGCCTGGGAATGGGATTCCTCTGATCCAGCTCRAGCTGTTTGGATCCTGACACCTTCAGATTGGCAGCGTGGGATTCTTGGCTTGCTGGAAGTGTCCATCCCCCTGTGCTGTTGRGGGAGCCCCAGCATCTGCTGAGGCACAGCCACTCTTCAGTCCATCACCTCCACACAGCTGCACTTGGGTGGGATAAATCCCTGTTTTACAGATCCCTGATGCAATTCARCCTGTGTCCAAGGACAGATTAACATATTACCCTCTCCCAAATTGTTTTCCATGCCTATTTTAAGTGACTGGKGGATCTCATTATAAAAATTGCAGAGAAATGTCCCGTTTATGTCTTTGTCACCAGCAGTTTCTGCTGTCTCTATTTCATGTTGGCAATTCAGATTTAAATTATTACAACATCACTGGACCAGCCCTGCTCTGTGATCTCCTCTTGAAAGTCAATCCTGAATTACAGAGCATTTGGAAAAGCTGATTCGGGAATGTGTGTTTGTTTTCTGCTGGCATTAAGGAAGGAACACAGTGACCTTTTTTCCTTTCCTTTCTTTCCTTTCCTTTCCTTTCCTTTCCTTTCCTTTCCTTTCCTCTTTCCTTTCCTTCTTTCCTTTCTTTCTTTCCTTTCCTTTATTCCCTTTCCTTTTCTTTCTTTTTCCTTCAATCTTTCCTTTCCTTTCCCTTTCTTTCCTTTCCTTTCCTTTCTTTCCTTTCCTTATCCTTTTCCTTTCCTTTCCTTTCCTTTCCTTTCCTTTCGCTTTCTTTCCTTTCCTTTCCTTTCCTTTCTTTCCTTCTCTTTCTTTTCCTTTCCTTCTTTCCTTTCCTTTCCTTTCCTTCCTTTCCTTTCCTTTCCTTTTCCTTCTATTCTTCCTTTCCTTTCCTTTCCTTTCCTTTCCTTTCCTTTCTTTCCTTCTTTCCTTCTTTCCTGTTTCCTTCCTTTCTTTCTTTCCTTTCCTTCCTTTCCTTTCCTTCTTCCTTCTTTCCTTTCCTTTCTTTCTCTTCCCTGGCTAGTGTCGCGAGCTGTGCCAGCTCACGAGTGCAGCAGCACATGGATAAATGGAAGTACAGAAGATTCCCAGCAGATTCCAACATCATTAATTGCATGCTCAGAAATGAGGAACACTCTGGTTCTGTCTGAAGGTTATGAGCTCCCAAACTGAAGCTCAGTTTGTTGTGCCAACCAGTTCCAGGCTTTTCCCACTTTTTCTGCAGTTTGACAATTCACAGAAGCCCAGAATGGTTTGAGTGGGAAAGGACATTAAACCCCAACCCATTCCACCCCTTTTCCATGGCGGGGACACCTCCCACTATCCCAGGCTGCTCCAAGTTTGGTCCAACCCAGCCTTGGGCACTTCCAGGGATCCAGAGGCAGCCACAGCTTCTCTGGGCACGCTGTGCCAGGGCCTGCCCACCCTCACAGGAGGTATCCAAGATCAGGTTGGACACCGGGGCTTGGAGCAATCTGGGATAGTGGAAGGTGTCTTGCCCATGGCAGGGGGTGGATCTGGATGGGCTTTGAGGTTCCTTCCCATCCAAACCACTCCAATCACTGATGTCTCAGTGATTCTCTGATTCTGTGATCCCATGATCCTGTGATTCTCTGTTCCTGTGATCCCATGATCCTGTGATTCTCTTTTTCTGTGATTCCATGATCCCGTGATCCTGTGATTCTGTTTTTGCAATCTTGTGATCCCGTAATTCAGTAATTCCATGTTTCTGCATTCTCCGATCTCGTGTTTCTCTAATCCCATGATCCTGTGGTTCCAGGTTGAGTTTTCCATGCCCAGCCAACCCTTGCCCCCTGTTTCCATYCCTGGTCCTCTCCTCCAAGGCCACCCCTCCTGGTGGATCCCAGCATTCCCAGCATGGTCACTCCTAGTTCACCACCTGCAGCTCCATTTCCTGGGGGAGCTTTTCCAGTCTCCATCTCTGTGCYAGCATCTCCAGGGAAGTTTCCTGATGGGATCAGGGAGGATGGCAGAGAAAAGCCCAAAAACGATGATTTTGAGCAAAGAGAAACCTCTGCCCACGCACAGATTGAGTTATCTGCAGCCTCAGAGCAGCACAGATCTGTTGGATCTCCTTGGCCAAACCTCCAGTGGCCTGAACCTCTCCACATCTCCACTCCCAGMTGTGTCCCAAAGCTCATCCCTCCTTCCACTGGGAACATCCCTGGAGTCCAGGAGGAGCATTTCTCCCCTCAGACCCCTTTGGCAAATCTTTACCTCCTTTGATCCCCATAGCTGGGGATGCTGCAATGTTTTTTGTTTCAGTTTTATCTCCTTTCCTGCCACATCCCCATGGTTCACCTCACCAAAACCCCACGGTTTCACTCACTTCATCTCGTGCCGCAGAAAACGCGATGCCATCTTCARGAAACTTCCCACTGTGCATTAATTTCTTTCCCCATAATTGTATTTATATTTCAACAAATAGGCTTGAAGTGCATTATTATTCTAAAATGAGGCCTAATGGCTTTCAGCACTTTCCTGCAGCTAATTGTGCATTTATTTCCCAGCTTTGATGGCTCACAAAGAATTCCAGTTCTTCATTTACATGAAACAACTGTGAAGGAGAAATTAACTGGCTGCTTRTTTCATCTACGCATTTATTTTTTTACTCCCTGAAAAACTTGACACAAACTGTTGGTGTCCATCAAATAATTCCTTTCCCAGAGGCAGAACCCTGTTAGGAAAACATTTCCCTAAATGAGAAACACCAATCTTCAGCCACCCCCCAACGGGAAAAAATGGAAGAAGAGCAATTTATTGCTGCTCTTGTGTCACTCCAGAACATAAAAATTCACATTTTGTTCATAGCAGGGTGGACACAAATTTGTTTTAAGGTCGTAGGATCCCATGACACAATTTCAGGGAGGTCACTGAAGACATCCCTGGCTCTGGAATGGAATTCCAAGGAGTTTRGACAGAATGGGAGACTGGACAACACCACCCACAGCAAAATAATTTTCCTTTCATAATTAACAACGTGGTTCTTGTATCCTTAGGGMTTCTTGGGAGCAGCAGGAGACTTGGACCTTCCTCTGAAATTCCAGGACTCCATGAGAAGGAAGGAAGCTCTTAACCCATGAATTGTTTCCTTTGGATCACCCACCCTCTTAAATAACCCCCAAAATTCAGATTTAGAGCATTTCTAAAGCCATAAAATCATCCAACTTCCTTTAAAATGCTCAAACCTTCAGCAGGGTTGGAATTAAACTGCCTGGATTTAACTCTCTCTTTCCCAACTTTTTTTTTTTCCAAGGAATTCTACTATTTTCTTTCAGGAAACATGGCTGTTTTCCTGATTTTATTTTTCCTGGAAGAAAAGCAGAGAGAAGGAATTAATCCAACAACAACCTTGATGAGGGGAAGAAAAGTTAATTGAAAAGTGGGATGAGAACCCTGAGCTCATTCCAGCCTGGGCAGCAATGGAAATATTGGTATTGACAAAGAAAAATTAAAATTAAACTTTGCTCCAGAGTTCACACACTGTTAATAAATGGGGGAAGATGATGCCTGGAATCCTTGGGAAGCAGCCTGAGGGCACATTCCATGCTATGCCAAATTTTGTGGAAATACATGTATTCAACACTAACAAATTCTCCTTTTTTTTTTAATGCAGACTGAGGCTGGCAACACTTTGGCCTTAAATTCTTCATTTTTTTGGGGAATTTTTAGGGAATTTCTAAAAGGTGGAACCTGCTGGAAGAAGAACATTTTTATTCGGTGACGAGAGCAGCTTCCCCCATCCCAGGGAGCGGCTGTCCCCGTGCGCAGGGCTGCTCCAGAGGGTGTTTGCTCACAGCATGATGCTCACTAACCCATAAAAATCCAGCAAGAGCTCAGATTGCCTGAAAATATTCCAAGGGGAAGATAGAAAGGAATTATTTCTCCCTACAACCTCTAGGCCACGCTCTGGGAAGGCCCAGAGGTACAGAACAATTCATGGGATCTTCCGGAATGCTTTGGGTTGGACAAGGACATTAAAAACCCATCTCATTTTATAAACATTGCCATGGGCAGGGACACCTTCCACTATCCCAAGGTTCTCCAAGCCCTGTCCAGCCTGGCCTTGGACACTTCCAGGGATCCAGGAGCAGCCACAGCTKCTCTGTCCAACCTTCATTAACTGGGATATTCCCACAGGAGTCCTTTCTGTTCCCAGAAATTCCCCACCCTCCAGCAGTTTTATTCCAAAACTACAAAGGCAGTGGATGAACCATCTCAGCAGCAACAAAAATTGAGGGAATCTCCAAACCCTGCTCCAGAGCCAGTGGGAAATACAGGCAGAGGTGGCAGGGCTGATCCAGAGCAAATCCTGGGGTGAAGCAGCTGCTATTCCCACATGGACAGGGAATACAGGTGGGTTTTACCTGGTTCTCCCAGGTGGAAAGAAGGAGTGAGAGGAAACAGCCTCAGGTTGYGCCAGGGGAGGTTTGGAATGGATATTATGGAAACTTTCTCCACAGAAAATGTTGTTAGGCACTGGAAGAGGCTGCCCAGGGCAGGGGTGGAGCTGCCATCCCAAAAACCACATGGATGTGGCACTTGGGGACATGGTTTAGTGGTGGACAAACTGGGGCTGGATTCACAGCTGGATTGATGATCTTGCAGGACTTTTCCAGCCTTAACAATTCCATGCTTTTGACACCACAAGTGCCCTTTGCTCCCCTCACACTCCTCCATGAGGAGCCAACAAACCCTGGCCCACAGCAACCCTGGGGCTGTGCTGGAGCAATAATTCCCATTTCCCACCAGCTCTAGTCCTGCCTCCCCAGGATTTTTTCCTTTCTCATCCTAAATTGGCTTGGAATCACTCCTTTAATTCCCAGGATAAAGCATCATCTGTGATTATGACACGCCGGGGGATAAAAGCAAAGAGCTTTTTCCCACACAACCTCGCCCTGACTCCTGCAGCCTCTGCCTTGGCTGCTTTGTAACCCTGCCCAGTTAATTTTGTGCTCAGTGGCTTTTTTGAAGCACAAAGCCTTGCTAAAAAAACCTGCTCAGAAATTCATTAACTTCACAATTCTCTTGGCCTGGCTCCAGCCAAATTGTTCCATTTCTATGGTGCTCAAAATAAAGGGAGAGCGGGGTAGGATTGATCCAACCCACACACAGAGATTCCTGTCTGAGAGCCTGTGTGGGAACCCAGCCCTGCTTAATCTGCACAGCCTTTCCCATGGTTAATCCAGACTAGGAAAGATTTCCAATGGATTCTCTGCAGGTGACAAATTGGTGTCACAACAGCCCAGCTGACACTTTTMGGGGGGAAATGGAAAATGGCAATTTTTAAGCTGTCTCAGCTTTTGGTCCCTCCCCAGTTTGTGCCTCAAGAACTCCAACACAGAGTGCAGAGCCTTTATTTACATTTCATTTGTCATTCCTGCCMAATCCTCCCTTTCCCTTGGGTCAGACACCCCTTTGTGATGTCCTGACCCCCCAGTCAACACTTGCTTTCTTTTTCCCCTTATCTGATCAAAATATCCTCCAAATTCTTGGGATTTCTGGCTCAGATTCCCACATGAGTTTAAGGGATCCTAAAACCCCACAATGTTGTAGAAGGGCCCTTAAAAACCATCCTGTTCCCTGCCCTGCCACGGGCAGGAACACTTTCACTCAGATCATATTAAAGGAAATGCTGTGTGAATTGTGAATTCCTGATGCCTCCAGGCTTTCTTTCCCCCTTTTTTTTATTTCCTTTGTGGAAGTGAACCTCTGTCCCCATTAGGACACTCCTGTGCCACCAGCTCTGAGATGTCATTTCGCTTGAGCRGATAATTAGTGCAAAGACAGATTGCACTCCATCAAAGGATCTTTTGTGAAGAGAGAGAGAGCAGTAAAGAAAAATCCTTTGCTCTGGGCTGCTCTTCCTTTTGTCAGCCTGGTGGGTTAAAAGGGAGGGAATCATCCCAGTGTAGGGGTGAGATATTCCTTTTTTTAAGCCACCCAAATCCCATCCAGTAGAAACCAGAACWGTCTGCTTTGCATTTCTGATTTTCCTGCTGCGTTACTTCGAGGAAACMTGGAATAAAGAGGTATTTTTCCTGGCCTAACTGGATTTTCCAAAGATTCTTTTCCTTTTTGTACTTAACGTGCTTTGCAGGGCCAGGGATTTGTCCTGGGTGGATTTCAGGTGGTCCAATAAGACTTCTCACCAAATGCATTTCTTCTGATTAATAAATTCTTTATTTACCAGTGATGCCCTTCATTCCAGGAATGAATTTTTTGTCCATTCGTGGTACATCCCACTCCTTCATTACCAGGGGTATTAAATAAAGAGGTATTTTTCCTGGTCTAGCTGGATTTCCCAAAGATTCTTTTCCTTTTTGTCCTTTGCAGATCTGGGGATTTGTCCTGGATGGATTTCAGGTGGATTTCAGGTGGATTTCAGGTGGATTTCAGATGGATTCCAAGTGGTCCAATAAGACTTGTCACCAAATGCATTTCTTCTGATGAAGAAATTCCTTATTTCCAGTGATCCCCTTCATTCCAAGAACAAATCCTTTGTCCATTCTCGCTCGGGCACACATCCACCCCTTCGCACCAGGGTATTATAATAAAGAGGTATTTTTTTCCTGGTCTAACTGGATTTTCCAAAGATTCCTTTTCCTTTTTTTATTAAACGTGCTTTGCAGGCTGTGGATTTGTCTGGGTGGATCTTGACGGTGGATTCCAGGTGGATTCAAGTGTGGTCTCACTAAACTCTCGTCACCAAATGCATTTTTTCTGATTAAGACATTCCTTATTTCCTTCATTCCAGAATGAATTCTTTGTCCATTCATTGGCACATTCCCACTCCTTCACACCAGGGGTATTAAATAAAAGAGATATTCTTTCCTGATCTAACTGATTTCCCAAAGATTCTTTTCCTTTTTGTACTATAATTGTGGCTTTTTCAAGGGCCGTGGAGTTTTCCTGGATGGATGTCTGACGGTGGATCTCCAGTGGATTGGTTGAGGTGGATATCCAGACAGTCCAGTACTGATTTGTTCACCAAACCTGCATTCTCTTCTGATTAAGACATTCCTTATTTTTCCAGTGACGCTTCATTTCCAGGACAAAATTTTTTGCTCTTCATCGGCCCATCCCACTCCTTCAGCACCAGGGGTATTTACAATTAAAGAGGTATTTTCCTGGTCTACACTGATTTGCCCAAGATTCTTTTCCTTTTTTGCTCCTTCCAGGGTGGCGGGATTCTGTCCTGGATGGATTTCAGGTGGATTTTCAGTGGATTTCCAGGTGGATTGTGAGGGGGATCGCAGACAGTCCAGTATCAACTTTCACACGAAATGCATTTCTTCTGACTTAACGACATCTTCCTTATTTTCCAGTGACSCCCTTCATTCCAGGAACAAATCCTTCGTCCATTCATTGCCCATCCCACCCCTTCAGCACCAGGAATCCTCAGGAAGGAGCSATTCCCAGAGCATTTTTGGGTGCTTTTCCGAGCTCTGYCTCCAGCTGAGCAACTTCCTGATGKTTTTTTTGCTCCCTGCAGGACCTTTCGTGGAGCTGCTCCTTCATTATGCTGCTCTCAGCCACCTAACTCAGCACATCAGAGCAATTTGGATCGTTCACCTTCCAGCTTATCCTTGGAATTCTGCTGATTCCGGGGCTCTGCTGTCCTGATCTCTCAATGTCAGTGGCTCTCAGTGCCTCCCCTGTGAGAGCAGGAGCTGTGCTAAATGAGCTGGGCAAGGCTGGGGATGTTTCTCAAAGCAGCTTTTTGTTCCTGGAGACTTTGGAGCTTCATCTCCAGCTCAGCTTTGGTTCACAGGCAGCCCCTTCCTTGTCTTTGGGGACAAAAATCCAAATATTCCCTGTTTGGTGTAAATCACAGCAGAGGAGTTGATTTTTCCCTGAAGCAAAAATCCCAAACCACATGGAGTGAAATCTCCAGATTCCCTCTGGGATGATTTCTGCTGTTCCTGTTCAAACAMGCTCTGGCTCCATGCTGGCCTCTCCTTCCTCTCCATTAAGGATTTTCCAAACTTCCTCTGGCTCTGACAGCACAGCCTGGCCACACACCTGGAAAAAATCAGCCAAAAATCAAAGCTGCTTCCCAAAAATCAATAAGAAGTGACCCAGAAGAAGTTCAGTCACCTCAAAGTCCTGAGTTCCACGGTGCTTCCAAGAGAAAAACCTGGAAGTTCTCARTTCCATGGAGCTGCTGCCTGACCCCACCCTCTGCTCCCTTTCCAGACCAATATCTGCCTTTAATGAGGTAATTTTTAATTAAGCATCATTAATCCCTGTTTCCTCTTGTGTTTTGCTGCTGTGCTCAAAGCAAGCAGAGAGACAAGCGTGGATTTCTGGACAGGACAGAAATCAGATTTCACTCTTTCCAAATGAACGATTTGGTCCGTGTGCAGTTGGAATTATAAACCTGCAAATGGATGGAAAAGAAAGCATTCATGGAAATATGGAATAATTTGGGTTGGAAGGGACCTTAAWGATCATCCCATGGGCAAGGACACCTCCCACTATCCCAGGGTGCTCCTTGGACACTTCCAGTGATGCCACAACTTCTCTGGGAATTCTATTCCAGGGCCTCCCYACCCTCTCAGCCAGGAATTTCCTCCCAGTGTCCCATCCATCCCTGCCTGAGGATTGTCCAAATGCTCCTGGAGCTCTGGAAGCCTTGGGAATGTGTTTGTTCCCYRGGGAGCCTGGTSAGTGCCMCAGGACCCTCACACAGTCCAAGGTGACAATTTCCTTATTTTGTGTCAGAATTCCTGCAGAAATTCCTGTGTGGGATCTGACTGTGCCCRTCAGCATCCGTAAATAAACCATGGAAAACGAGGAGAATGGAAAAGGGAGCCCACCACAAACARTTCCATACAAAGAAAAACATCCAGATGGTCTGGACTGAAGAGAGTTCCCTTGGCTGACAGAGGAGGATGGGATGGAAAAGGAAATGATGATGAGGGAGGATGGACAGTGCTGGAAGAGGGGAAAAAATGGGAAATGTTGAAGGAAACACAACTGGGGCTTGTTAAAAGAGCTCAGGAGGGGCAGATTGTSCTGGAACACAAGATCCTGGCTCCCAGCTCTTTAAAAACAAGGAAAACAGAGCTGGATTGGGAATTGCAGTCTCCAAGTGCCTTCAGCTGAACAATTCCTCAGTCAGGACCTCAATTCCTGTGGAATCCATGTYTAACATAAATGTCTTCCATGAGCTGCTTCCAGGTCCCAATCCTAAGGAATTTCAGGCTTTTGCAAATGGGACTCGCTCAGTGAGGGATTTCTGGGGTGTGAAAGGAGCTTTTGAGAAGGTGAGGAGAGATGAAAGAAAGTGGTTAAATGCCTTTATAAATTCATGGAATCATGGAATTGTTAAGTTTGGAAAGGACATCCAAGATCATCAATCCATCAACCAGCACCACAACGTTCTCCACCAAATTTTACTAAACTGGGCTGCTCAAACAGGGAATTTTCAGGATGATTCCTCCCCCAGCTGCTCCCTGAAATCCAGGGAGCTGCTGGTTTGAGTGGAAAAGGAGATTTCTCCTGAAATGTTGCAAATGAGGGAAATCAATCCAATCCAGGCACTGCACAAAAGGAACTTTCAGCAATTCCTGTCTGCTGGTCCTTGTGRGAAATCTCAACTCCCAGATAAACCTCAGGAATAAATCTGCACAAAGAAATTCAGGGATTGATCCAGCACTGCTGGAATTCAGCACCCTCCTGGATGCTTTGCCAAGCAGRTGATCCATGCTGGAATTCATCCTTTGGGAAAACTCAATAMATTTATGATCCAGGAGTTTGTGATTTAATCACCTGAGGGACCTTTCCACGCTCAGGTTGTTACCAAAATTCAATTTCTGGGATTTTCCGAACTTCCTCAGTYGGGGAATGGTTCAGATTTAAGTGAAATTAATTTAATCTTTGGGAAAACTCAATAAATTTATAATCCAGGAGTTTGTGATTTTAAARTTTGGGGGGGACTTAATCACTGGAGAGCCCTTTCCACCCTCACATTGTTGTCAAAATTCCCATTCTGGGACCTTCCAAAGCTCCCTGGCCTAGGAATGGTTTGGATTTAAGCCAGATTTAACACAGAATTGTTAAATTGAGCGGGCTCTTGACTCCCATATTCAGAGTTGCCTTCCCTACATCAATTACTTTAAGGATCACTCTCTCCAAATTCTGCTTCCATAGTTCCCTCTTTAATGTGATTCATCTACAGGGAAAAAAATAAGAAAAAAAAAGAGCTGGAGTCAGCAAATGGAGTCTGGCAAGAAATGAATCAAATRAACTCAAAATTGTGGCCTGGATTAAATTCCATTTGACCAGAGCTGTGCATTGAGAACCCCCAGTCAGGAGTGAAAGGGAAAGGATTTGATGACATCAGCAATTCCTGGGTCCATCCCCAGAGGATGATAAATAATATTTCCTCCAAGTCCTGAGCTCATCCAAAGCAGTTTTTAAGGAGTGTGTGCAGCRTCTCAGGCCTTCAATTATTGYACTTTGGGGACCTTGGCGAGACAATTTGGAAGGGTTTTAATATTGCTGCAATTGTCTCTGAGCTTCCTGCAGGGCCCAGAACTGATTTAAYTCCTTTACTGATCATTTGCATCCTCCTTGAGGTGGAGCAGRGAAGTTTCCCTTGGAATCTGGGAATTTTTTGTCATTGGATTCRGTGACAGCAGYGCTGTTGGATTCCMCTCMGCAAATGGAATCTGGCAAGAAATGAATCAAATAAACTCAAACTCGTGGTCTGGATTRAATTCCATTTGATTGAGAACCCCCAGTCAGGAGTTAGGAGAAATTATTTGATGACATCAGCAATTCCTGGGTCCTTCCCCAGAGGATGATAAATAATTTTCCCTAAAAGTCCTGAGCTCATCCAAGGCAGTTTTTAGGGAGTGAGTGGTGTGCAGATCTCAAGGCCTTCAATTATTGGCACTTTGAGACCTTGGTGAGCCTGAGGCAGCAGAGCCGATATGTGGGAGCAGCTTGAGACAATTTGGAGAGGGTTTTTAAATATTGCTGCAATTGTCTCTGAGCTTCTGAGGCCCGAAGCTGATTTTAATTTCCTTACTGAAAGAGTTTTTGCATCCTCCGTTGAGTTGAGCAGGGAAGTTTCCTTGGAATTGGGAATTTTTTGTTCATGGATTTCAGTGACAAGAGTGCCCAGGGAGCGCAGAGCTTTTTGGCTTTGCTCATCTTCTTCCCCAACCCACTTTAATTAGCCAAACTTTAAAATTTGTAAAATTTTGCTTCTTTTCTGGTTTTCCATAAATTTCCTGTTATTCTTGCTTTTGTGTTGGTGGGCTCATTGCTCTGCTCCAGTGTCTGAGTTGCAGTCACAGCAGGAGAGAAAGGAATACCTGCTGCTCACCTGGACTTTAGAAGGATCTTTATGGCAAAGAATCATTTCCTGACGAGCCATGGAGCTGGAAAAATCTTGAGGAAAAGGCTGTGGAAAATGGGGTGGAATAAAAGGCAAGCAAATCTGAGCTGCCCAGCTCTTCCCAGACTTTTTGTTGCCCCTCATCCAAATTTTGTCAAACAATTTGGCTTGAGGCTGAGCAGAACAGACCTTAAGGATGTTTCTCTCTCATCAGTGAATCTTAAAAGCCAGACTTTCGTGAAAAATTGCCTGGAATTTCAGTCCATCCTCAAGGAATTCCTCCCAGTGGAAATCCATGGAAACCTTTCAAATGTGTTATGCCTTTCTTCCTTTCCTTTTTCTTCCTTTTCCTTTTCCTTTTCCTTCCTTCTTTGTCCTTTTCCTTTTTTTTCCTTTTCCTCCTTTTTTTACTTTTTCCTTTCCTCTTTCTTTCTTCCTTTCCTTCCTTTTCCTTCTTTTCCTTTCCCTTTCCCTTTCCTTCCTTTTCCCTTTTCCTTTCCTCTTTCCCATTTAGTCCTTTTCCTTCTTTTCCTCTTTCCCTTCTCTCCCCTTTCTTCCCTTCCTTCCTCTCCTCTTTTTTCCCTCTTCTCCTCCTTCCCTTCTCCTCTCCTCCCTCCCTTCCTTTCTTCTTCCCTTTCTCCCCTTCTTTTCCCTTTCCCCTCGCTTTCCTTCTTTCTCTTTTTCCCATTCCCATTTGCCCCCGCTTTGTGAAAATGGAATATTTAGGAATCAGCTGTTCCCCAAATCCAGAGGGTTTGGTTTTTTTCAACTACACATCTCTGAGTTATCTTTACACTCTTCCGTAAATTCCTCAAACACTGATGATTGGTTTGATTTCTGGGAATGAATTTTCCCAAATTCCCAGTTGTTCCTTGGATCACATCCTGCTGAGAGTATTCCTTTACTTGGAGTCAATTTGATTTCTTGGAGCAGAATGGAAAAATACCAGCCAAAAAAAAACGAAACCCCTAGAACCACACAAACTTTTTTTTTTTTTCCTCAGATTCCTGTCTCGACATAACCAATCCCAGGCTTTAAATGGAATTTATTCTCCTTCGTCCAAACAATTTTGATATTCCGAAAACACAAGAACACCTCAGATTTTTTCCCCATGTACCAAAGAGCTTTTGTACCAAATGGGAATGGGAAAAAGACAAGGGAAGAAGGAAAAGGGAAAGGGAAAAGGGGGAAAAGAGGGGAAAAGGGAAAGGGAAGGGAAAGGGAAAGGGAAAGGGAAAAGGGGAAAAGGGGAAAGGGAAAGGGAAAGGAAAGGGAAAGGGAAAGGGAAAGGGAAAGGGAAAGGGAAAGGGAAGGAAAGGGGAAAGGAAAGGGAAAAGGAAAGGGAAAGGAAAGGGAAAGGAAAGGGAAAGGGAAAGGAAAGGGAAAAGAAGAGGAAGGGGAAAAGGGAGAGAAAGAGAAAAAGAAAAGGAAAAAAGGAAAACTAAATGGGAAAGAAGGAAAAGGAAAAGAGGAAAAGGAAAAGGAAAAGGAAAAGGAAAGAGGAAAGGAAAAGGAAAAGGAAAAGGAAAAGGAAAGGAAAGGAAAGGAAAAGAAAAGGAAAGGAAAAGGAAAAGGAAAAGGAAAGGAAAGGAAAGGAAAAGGAAAAGGGAAAAGGAAAAGAAAAGGAAAAGGAAAAAAGGAAAAGGAAAAGGAAAAGGAAAAAGGAAAAGGAAAGGAAAAGGTCAAACACATTTGAAAGTTTCCATGGATTTAAATTGGGAGGAATTCCTGAGATGGACTGAAATTTCCAGGCAATTTTCAGAGAAGTCTGAGCTTTTAGATTCACTGTGAGGAGAAACATCCAAGTTCTGTTCTGCTCCAGCCTCAAGAAAATTGTTTGACAAAATTTGGATGAGGGCAACAAAAAGTCTGGGAAGAGCTGGGCACCTTGCAGATTTGCTTCCCTTTTATCCACCCCATTTTCCCACAGCCTTTTCCTGAGATTTTTCCAGCTCCTGGCTCCGCAGAGGATATTCTTTGCCATAAATCCTTTGAAAGTCCAGGTGGAGCAGCAGGAATTCCTTTCTCTCCTGCTGTGACTGCAACTCAGACACTGGAGCAGAGCAATGAGCCCATTTGCATCCTGCAAAAGCAGGAATAGCTGAAAATTATGGGAAAATCAAGAAAAGGCAAATTTAGCATAGTTTTACAATGTTCGTATTAAAGTGGTTGGGGAAAGAAGTCGAGTCAGCCAACTTTCCGTGGCTCCTAGCACTCTGTCACAGAACTATGCAAAATGCCTTCCAAGGACATCTCTGTAGCCTAACCATTCATAATGTAAATCAGGATGAAGCAAATGAAATTCCAAGATTCATGGGAGATATTTACCAACCTGTCCAATTTCACGCGGATCGCAAATTTCCTGCTTTCGTGCCACATCAAAGTCTTCCATAGTAAAGGCAATAAATAGTCTTCTCATCCCCTACCTCCTCATCGTAGTCCTTCCTCCCAATCTCCGAATCCCTTCTTCCAACCCACAATTGTGTTCACCTCTGGCTACCTCATTCTTTCAGTATATTCTCTCTAAACCCTCTATTCCCTCTCTCTCTTCATTTCTCTGGGTCCTTGCAGAAAGTCTCAGAGACAATGTTGCGAGCAAGTATTAAAACCCTTCCAAATTGTCTCAAGCTGTCCCACAAATATTTCCTGCTGCCTCAGCTCACCAAGGGTCTCCAAAGTGCAATAATTGAAGGCCTAGAAATGCTGCACACCCTCCCTAAAAAACTGCTTGGATTAGCCAGGACTTTTAGGGAAAATCTATTTTATCATCCTCTGGGGATGGACCAGGAAATTGCTGATGTCATCAAATAATTTCCCTAACTCCTGACCGGGGTTCTCAATCAAAGGAATTTAATCCAGACACGAGTCTTGAGTTTATTTAATTCATTTCTTGCCAGATTCCAATTTGCTGAGTGGAATCCAGACAGCGCTGCTGTCACTAGAATCCAATGACAAAAAATTCCCAGATTCCAAGGGAAGTTCCCTGCTCCACCTCAAGGAGGATGCAATGTTCAGTAAAGGAATTATTATCAGTGATTCTGTAGTGTATTTTGATTTTTGCCCTGTTAGGGATTGGGAAAGTTGGCGGTCAGGACTGACAATGCTGGTTGTGGAGGGGGTGGTGTGTTTAGCTTTGTTGAGTGCAATATAATGTGTAATGTAACCCTTCCAACATTGTGTCAAGCTGTCCCACAAATGATCTTCCTGCTGCCTCAGCTTCACCAAGGTCTCTAAAGTGCAAATAACTGAAGAGACGAGATGCTGCACCACCCTCCCTAAAAACTGCCTTGGATGAGCTCGACTTTTAGGAAAATTATTATCATCCGTTGGACAGGAATTGCTAGTCGTCAAATAATTTCTTCTAAACTCCTACTGGGGTTCTCAATCAAATGAATTAATCCAGACCACGAGTTTGAGTTTATATTGATTCAGTTCTGCCAGATTCCATTTGGCGGAGTTTGGATATTCCTATCTAGCTCGCTAGTCACTGAATCCAATGACAAAAATATTCCCGATTCCAAGGGAAACTTCTCTGCCTCCCACCTAAGGAGGATGCAAAATGATCAGAAAGGAATTATAATCAGATTCTGGCCCTCGCAGGAAGCCAGGAGACAACTTGCAGCATATTAAAACCCTCCAAATTGTCTCTGCCAAGGTTCCCCAAAGTACAATAATGAAGGCCTGAGATGCTGCACCACTCCTTATAAAAGTCTTTGGATGAGCTCAGGACTTGGAGAAATATTATTTATCATCCTCGTGGGGATGGACCCAGGAATTGCTGATGGTCGTATCAAATCCTTTCCCTTGTCACTCCTGACTGGGGTTCTCAATGCACAGCTCTGGTCAAATGGAATTATAATCCAGGACCACAATTTTGGAGTTCATTTGATCATGTTCTTGCCGAGACCCATCTGCTGACTCCAGCTCTTTTTTTTTCTATATTTTTTTCGCCTACAGATGAATCACATTAAAGAGAGAACTATGGAAGCAGAATTTGGAGAGCAGTGATCCTAAAGGTAACTTGATGTAGGGAAAGCAACTACTGAATATGGAGTCAAGAGCAAGGAAAAGCGGAACCTTCAAATCTTCTCATTTCAAGCTCAACGATGCATTTAATGATGTTCATAGAGCAAAATTCTTAAATTCCAAATAATTATAAAAACTGATACCACATATTTTTATTTCCAGGATTTCATTCCCTTTGTTTAAAATAACCTTAAATAATTTTTTAATTGCAGCCTTATGAATTCTCATTACGATTTTCATGGAACAAACAGAAAGTAGCCTGTCCTGACACATATAACCCTTAATTCTGGGAATATCATACATGACATCAGTTTCATTTTTTATGATTTCCATTACAGTATTAAGGGGAAAAAATTCGCTTAAAAAATAAGATTCAAACATTATTTTATTATTTCATATTCTCCGTATTAAAATAAGAATTTAATACTCAAAACTTCTAAATGTACAAAATAAAATCTTTCAAGTATAAAAACCTATACAAATGACACATTAAAAATTATCTACCAAAACTTCAAAAACCATCTACCAAAGAGAAATTAAGAAGAAAAAATATACATGGTTAGTCTTACTATAAATTCTTGCATGAATCCAGCAGGGATAATTCAAGTTATTGTAGGCATTTGCCATTCCTTAAGGGTTGGAAATGTGAAATCCCAAAAATAATTATTTTTAATACATTTTTATTCTGTTAAAAGTATACTTGTGATTAAAACAAGACAATAAAGAACGTTACTACTTTGCAAGTACAACATTTGAATATACCCATAATGCAGAGAAGAGTTACGAGCATAGGAGAGGTTATTAAACATTAAAATTGCAAGATGAAACTGATTGTCATTGATTTTACGACTCTTTGCCAAATTACTTACAGATTGTCCATGGAAATGAGTTATGCAAATTATAATGTTTATGCAAATGTTTGACTTCAAGACGAAGTAAGACTATGATCCAATACCCTTCAAACATGTACCGTGAAAGGATACTCATTTCACTTAAACTATTTGAATTAATCATCGGTAAACAAAAATAATCTTATTTCTATAAATGCTTTGATTAGAAAATTTCCTGACTCATACAAACGAGCAATAAATCTTAGCCAAAGTATTAATGTAGACATAGAGAGTCATTTTGGATCTTCTGTCATGGACACATTTTGACTTAAGAATCAGGAACTGTCAGAAGAATGAATAAAATGACATAGTTAATGAGGGAAATTGGAGGAAGGATTTTGGGTTTTTATTGCTGTTACTTCTTAAACTGCACTTTTTTAAGGTCTTCTGATTGCTTGTAATTTTGATTTAAATCTTTACAGTAATCATGTAAATACTTTCAGGCTTCACCCAAGCCAAGGTTACTTCTACAGCTGTTTGCCAAGATTTAGACAAGGGAAAACACATTCAGAATGCATTGAGATTGGATCCATCAGCTTTTGCACGAACTTGAAAGTTTTGTCATTAACAAACTTTTTGTCCCAAAATCTAAAGAAAACAAGTTTATAAAATAAAAAATCAGTTGGTTTGCAAATCTTCTAATTGCAAATCATAAACAAGAAAGAAAAATAGTCCAAGGCCAATGAAGTAATATCTAACAGATTGTTTCTGTCAACATATGATTTATGAACTTTGATTTCCATTATAAAATACAAACCATTCTTGTTTTATGTAGGTTTAACTGCACATAATTCAAGAAGAACCATTATTCTTCCAACATCCAGAACATAAAATGATCAGGAGGACCCTGGTTAAAAGGAGGACCGGCAGGTTGCCTGTTCAGAACTGATACAGAATGAAGAGAGCAGTTGAGAATGGTTCCCAAATTCCCTTTATCCTCCAGCAAGATAACTCCAAAAAAGAGAATTTTGCATGTCTCCACAGAGCAGTTGAGTATGTCTATTGCTTTGTCCATTGATTTGACTCAGCCAAGAAGAAAGAGTTTACCCACCTTTAACCATTCCATGTGACCAAAAAAATATGCCAGTCTCTGTTTGGAGTTACTGGGCTTCCTTGGAATCACTTAAAAAGATGTACTGTTTAGCTTTATGATTCCTCTCTCCCACTACTTTGAGAATTGCCTATTGGGGCCACGCCTCAGTAGAGGACATATGACATTTCAGGGTACTAATTTAGGAAATATCAAATTATAATGAAAATTCAAAATTATTCAAAAATATAACACACACATATCTCAAGGACAGTAATAGACAACCAAGGGCTTTTTTCTCTATCCCAACATAACCATGTACCAATAGAACCTAACTGAAATCAAAAATATTAAAAATAAAATAATCTGTAGTAGAAACTGACTTTGCCTTTCATAGTAAATTCAATTTCAAACTTTGCCCATAGTTATTACAGGAAAAGAAACATCTGAATGTAAAGTCAAATTAGCGTTCTTATTTTGTCTTCACCACTTATTATTCATATGTTATACTTAGAAGTCTCAGCTGTATTCTGAATCCTAATTCCCTGCTATCAAAAGCTGAATATCAAAAAGGGTAGGAAAGAATACAGCTAGCCAGAATATGATAGAAGGCCTTTTAGTCCTAAAGTCTCCAAGATACTAAAATTGGCAGCAAATCTATGCAGGGAAAATGATAGAAAAAAAAGTTAAAAAATCTTCTGGAAAAACAAGTCCTATATTAGACAGAAAGAAAACCCCAAAAAAACAACCATGGCTATCACGCGAAAATTATGCTTTAGGAATCTGGCGCACAGGAAGTAAGAGCCACGTGAGTCAGAGCTGGGAAAGTTTGTTTAAAACAAATTAAAGATTCTTCAGTATTAAAGTTCAAAGTAAAATTACTATGAAGAAGGTTCTGAATAAAGATTAACGATAAACTTGATGTTCTGCTCTGAAAAAAAGTTAATAAGATAATTTTCAAAATATCAAGTTCTGTCTGGGACAAAGAGAGATGAACTTGAGAACAGTAGGGAAAACAGAAATTCACAAAAAAAAAAAAACTGGTAGAAAACTAAAAGAGTAATACCCAAATTGGGCTGGACTAGGATTTCCTTGCTCACAATTCTCCCAATTCTGAGACTTGAAATAGTATTAGAATCATAGAGGTCATTTTGGTTGGAAAAGACCTTAAGAACATCAGCCAACCACCAAGGCATAGCACACCAAGTATTCATACAAAGATTTTGGGTTGCTTTTAATATCTAGTGAATAGTAGCCATAGCACAATAAAAAAGAAAAGTTAGGGAAAAAAAACAAAAAAGCATAAAAAAAAACCCCAAAAACCAAAACAAACCACCATTAATTCAGGAAGAATTACTGTAATCCAAGCACCAAACTGTGACATAAACTCACAACAATGTGCAAGGCATTTATAACAAAATTTTATGTTAAGAGCAACCATGGATATGAAGTTAAAGCAAACTGCGGGGAAGACATGAAAGTTTAGCAAAAATAATCTAGGCCAATGAAGTTCCTCAATCAGAGAAATACAAAAGAAGATCATGCTAATTTGGGAATTGCTTAATTGGTTCTGGACAGGAAAAAGGGCTAGAAGTTGGAAAAGAGAGAAAGTAATTGTTGAATGGATGAGAAAGCATACTGATAAACAACCATTAACCTTCAGGAAAATATGTCATAGAGCGAGATTGCTCAAGTAAAAGTTACCAACTTCTAAATAAGGGGAGAATCAAATGCATTTTTTCCAATGCCACGCTTTAATAAAAAGATGGAAAAGCACAAGTTGTTTTACAACGAGACTGGCAAAATACAGAGAAAAAAAAATCCCAAACCAGGCTTTCTCAATAATTAGTGTAGTAAAATAATATAATGGCATGTAGCCTCAGGAAAAAAAATTAAAAAAAGAAAAAAAAAAAGGTTACATGGATCATCAGAGCAAGAAGTTAATCATTTCTTCAATATGAAGGAAATAAATGAAACATTTTGGCCCAGCTAAAGAGGAACACTGAAACATGGATATATCTATACCTATAAATATGTGAATGGTCAAGAAATATAAATACCAGGTTAGGTGGAGCAGAAATTTACAAAACATGATCAAAAGAATACTTTCTGGACTGCAATTTCAGATGGAAAAAGATAATCAGCAAAACACCCAAATTACTCTGAACTTAGCCTCCCCACATCACACTGTGCGAAGAAGTTTCCGTTACTAAATATTTCCTAGTCTATTAACATACCCTAAAAGGCAATTGCTCGAACTAAGAATTATTTTCGTTATCCAAGAATATAAGGCATGAGGAACTGGAGGATGAAAGGCATTTTTAATTCTGAATTCATTTACCAGATTTAGTGTCTGCGTTTCCTTTAAGCTTTGTTTCTAGAGCACTAGACTCTTCTGGTAGTGGCATCTTCCTACTTGGTCTTACTCCAGAACAAATACAAGTCTCACAGGAATTTTGAATATACCAGTAAATTTTCAGAGTTTTTGTTTACTTGCCACCAAATTTTTTGACCTTTTTTTGTTGTTGCTGTTGTTTTACTGTTTTCTAAATCATAGCTAGCATTCTTTCTACTTAGTTAGTTGATTGTTAACTCTTGATCTTTTCTCACAGACTGTCTCCTGTCCTTGCCCGTCCCTGTTTCTGTGCTCCATGATGGGCACAAAGAACATTCGCAAAGCTGCTTAGAGTTGCAGTGAAACAGCGTCCCCAAATGGTATTGTTCAGTCGGAGATCCCTAAGGTAATGCAATTTAAATTCATTAAAAATGCAACATTATTTGGAAAAACAGACCGTTCATAGTATGTATGATTGTTTATTAGCAATTTATTTAAAAAAAATCTCTGAAAACACTTGTGACCCACTATGAGGTTTTTGGAATACCCAGATGTCTACAGATCATATTGTGGTTCTGTGGTGGACATGATCATGGCTGACACCAGAACTGCAAAGATGTTTGTGCTTTGGACATTGACAAGACAGCCAGGATGAAAAGCATTTGTGACTGAAAGTGTTCACTTCTTTGTTTGTTGTTAAAGCAGAGGAAATGCCGGGTAGCACAGGGAGGAATCACAGTACAAAGGGAGCCTGTGATATACAGGGATCTTTGTCTTCCAGAAGTGTAGAACATGACCAGCAAAATTGAAAAAGAATCCTTGGACTGCTCATTTGAATATGGCTTGTTCAACCAAAATTTTGTCAGCAACATGAAATATTGGTTGCTTTTATTTTTTAAAGATACTCATTTTGCCCTTCGAGTCCTCAGTAAGTTCACCCACTTCAAATGTGGTATTAAGCCTGTTTATTTGTTAAAAAGAATGACATAGTAATTTCTGTCAAAACGAAAAAAATATAAACAAAAAGATAAGATTATCACATTGCAATTCCATGTAATTATAGTTTGCCATGGATGTTCATTCATAATTCTAAAAATCAGACCCCCAAAATTTTTTGATGCAACATACAAGGCAGATTTTTGGATTTATTTATTATATGTCCCTGTATCAGTTTTTAATTTGCCATTCTGATCATTGACCTGTAGCTGCACATTTTCCAGCTTTTGCCTACCAAAAATAAGCCTGGTTTTAATATTTAGATTTTTTATTTTTAAAGTCAAACTAGTCTCTTGTTAGGAGAAACTCAGGCTGATACTTAAGACTACCAAGTGAACCTAAGACTTGCTAATTAAAATTCAGCAACCACTATCCCTGATTCATTCCCTTTTGCTGTGTTGAAACAATATACTGCAACTCACAGCAAAAGTAGGAAAATACTCCAAGATAGGAGAAATATAAGATACATATAATGATTACTGCATTTATTTCTAAAAAAGAAATTTATTTACAAAAGTGAAAAAAAGCTGTTTGAAGTTTTTTATTTTTATTAGTAAGTCAACAGGGTCATTTCTACTTTTAGTTTAGCATGGAAAAGTAACAGAACAATTTGAATATTCATTTGCTTCAATAGCTCCTATTTAGAAATTTTGTCAGCATATTTTGTGGGTTTTTTTTGACATCAAAAAACAGCCTGTATTCACAATTAAAACCTGTTGAGAATCTCTAGCTATTTTGGTATCAATGTGAGGTAATCTCTGAAAACAACAAAGAAAGCTGAAAACTCACTGACAAGTACAGAAAGTTTTGTGGATGTGTTAAAATAACAAAGCTAAGAGAAACTATAGACGAAATGACCCAAGCAGAAGCACATCCAACTTTACCCTATTTAATTTCAGTGGACTTTGAAATTATTTTCATGTGCGACACCTTGCAGAATCAGGTCACGATTCATCAGATTTTTAAATGTCACCTGCTCCATAGACATATTTATAACATTGCGGTTCACCATCAGCCAAATAACCAGCTAATGAACAGAGCTGAAAAATTGTCCTTTCTAAAGACCCTGGAAATACAAACACTGAACAAGCAATATCCACCGTGTGTCATTTCTCTTCAAAAGCTGGCAGCACTTTGCATTTTCAGGAGTTATTTTCCAGTAGTTCCCATCCTGACCAAATGTGTGCAAACAAACAATGAGCCAATATTCATCAGAAAGAAAGGCTGCGCAATAATTTAACTGTGTTGTTC
>NDFG01000032.1:1338215-1375826 GCA_002167245.1 Sporophila hypoxantha
TTCTTCTTTCCCTTTGTCTTTTTCCCATTCCCATTTGCCCCCTCCCCCTGCTTTGAACTGGAATAATTTAGGAATCAGCTGTTCCCCAAATCCAGAGGGTTTGGGTTTTTTTTCTAAACAGGTGCTCTGAGTTTCTTTACACTCTTCCGTAAATTCCTAACACTGATGATTGWTTGATTTCTGGGAATGAATTTCCCMAAATTCCCCAGTGTTCCCTTGGATCACATCCTGCTGAGTATTCCTTTACTTGGATCAAATCTGACTTTCCTTGGAGCAGAATGGCAGCAAGAAAAGCCCCCCAGAACCCACAACTCCTTCAAGATTCTGTTCTGACATAACAATCCCAGGCTTTAAATGGGAATTTMTTCCTCCTCTGATCCAAACAATTTGATATTCCCAAAAACATGAAACACCTCAGATTTTTCCCAATGTACAAAGAGCTTTTGTACTGAACTGAAGAGCAGAAGCAGCAGCTCCACGTTGCTCAGACACTTTTATTTCTCCTAAAAGGACCTGGCAGTTTGTTCTCCTGRGCCAGCTCCAAACCCTTTTTATCCAAATTCCCAGCAAAAACCTGGGAGAGAAACCTCACCCCAGTGATGAAAGCACCTTTCAATTTTTGATGAAAATGCAAAGAGGAGCATCAAAACAGAGCTTCACTCGCTGGCAGGGAAAAGAGAAGCTTTCTTAGAAGAGAAATTATGAAAATGAAAGATTTTCTGCCACAGAAAACTGTTTACCAGGGAAAAGTTGGATGTATGGAGCTGGAGAACTCAAAAATGTGCCACGATTGAGGAATTAAGTGAAAAATTATTGTTTTTCCTGAAATCCCACCTGTGTAGTTTGGATTCTATTATTTAGGAGTCAGAAATAAATCCATATCCAAGCCTGGTAAATGTCCATAAAAAATATATGGATGCAATTCATGTGCAGCAAATGAGGGCTGGGATTTTGCCATTAACTGGGAATTCATTCCCCTTCCATAATTGTTCTATCACTGCTTTTCCAGCCTCACATTCCTCACTCTCATAATTCCACTTCTCATGGAGTTAATCTCCTTGGACTGCAATTCCTGGAGAAATCCAGTTATTTTTCCATAAAATTGAGCTCCTTGATTAAGAGGGAAATTTTCTTGTCATCCTTGATCCATGGCTGAATTCAGGTGTCAGGATTCATGGAATCATGGAATGGTTTGGGATGGAAGGGACTTTAAATCCCATCCCATTCCACCCATTCCATGGGCAGGGACACCTCCCACTGTCCCAGGGTGCCTCAGTGTCCAGCCTGGCCTTGGGCACTGCCAGGGATCCAGGGGCAGCCACAGCTGCTCTGGCAATTCCAGCCCAGCCAGGAATTCCCAATTCCCAATCTCCCATCCCGCCCTGGGCCCTCTGGCACTGGAGCCATTCCTGATGCTCAGGTTCAGCTTTTCTATTTTTCACATTCTGTGCTGCTTTTAAGTGTGAGGGTCTGGGCTTCATATTCAGGGATGGTGGCTCTGGCCACAGAGCAGGGAGACGCAAAACAATTCCCTGCTCCGCTGGGGCACACAAGGCCAATGACTCCAAAATCTCAGCCCCAGAGCACCGAAAACCGTGGCTGGAGAGAAAACAAGCAGGGTGGGACTGCAGGGCTAAAGCTGAAATGGACAATGAACTGCAGGTGCAAGATGGAGCAGAAACTGATCCGCAAGGGACAGACCCCGTGCCCGGCCGTGCATTTTGGGGCCAATTTGGTTCATCTTGTTTGTGCAAAGCCCCTGGCTGGGCTCTTTTTTGGGGTGCTGCCCAAGGTGGATCATGGAGGAGATGCTTTGATATCAATCCCTGGCTTTATTCTGGACTCCATTCCAGCCTCTGCTCTAGGGCAGCCTGCACAAGGCCTTCCCTGTTCCTGTCCTCCATCCTTGTCCCAGTCCTCTCACAGCTCTCCGGAGCCCTCAGGCCCTGCCAGGGGCTCTGAGCTCTCCTGGAGCCTTCTCCGTCCAGGGGAAAATTCCAGCTTCTGCCAGCATGAGCGCTCATGTCACCCGTGATATTTTCTGAAAATCCCTTCCCAGATTTCTTTCCCTGGGAAGCTGAAGAAGCCTCCAGAAGAAAAAAGGACAACCAATATTATCTGATTTTGCTTCTCGTGTTTTGCTGCTTTGAATGTGGTTTGGACATTGTTTACTACTGGTCTTGTTTGATTGGTTTATGTGAATTGTTTTACTTAATGACCAATCACAGCCCAGCTGTGTGGGACTCTGAGAAGGGTCAGTCATGAGTTTTTTGTATTCAATTCTTGTTAAACTTGATGTATCCTTTCCTTATTCTTTAGTAATAGTTTTAGTATAGATATATATAATATACTAATATACTATAATATACTATAATATACTATACTATACTATACTATACTATACTATAACTATAATCTAATATACTAAATATCAATATAAATATAATATAATATAATATAATATAATATAAATATAATACTAATATAATATAATATAATATAATATAATATATATAATATAATATAATATAATATAATATAATATAATATAATATAATATAATATAATATAATATAATATAATATAATATAATGTAATAATAAATCAGCCTTCTGAGAACATGGAGTCAGATTCTCATCTCTCACCTCGTCCTGGGGACCCTCACAAACACCACACTGCTCCATCCCTCTGTTCATCCTGGTGCCTCCTCTGTTCTCTCTCCAGCAGCTCCACGTCCTCCCTGTGCAGGGGACCCTGAGCTGGATGCAGAATTCCAGGTGGGATCCTCAGGACACCCCTTGTACCTGATTTTTAGTGCCCTGAGCTACTTCTGCCTAAACCTCAGTACAGTTTTCATTTCTGATCTGAGACAGACAAATATTAAATTATGAAAATCTCAGACCTGCAGCACTTGGAGCTCAGGATCCATCAAAACCACGGAGGTAAAACCACATTTTCCCCACTTCTCTGTCACGCTGTCAGCAGCATTTGGAGATTTGTATCCAATTTCCACCTCCTGAAGCTTTACAGGAGAGCAGCATTTCAGCCTGCCAAGCTTTTCATGTTTTTCTTTAATCCCCAGGCTGACCTTCCCCTCCAAACAGCCTTGGATTAACATTCCAAAGGTCGGATGAGCACAAAGCCAAGTCAGGGCATCTTGCACAGTGTCAGTTTAGCTTTTCACTGTGTTCCAGGCCTGGCTTAGACTCGGTTTGTTCGGCAGGAGATGGACAAGGCAGGTGGAAAATCATCCTCAAAGGGCACCAGATGATTCCTCACAAATGCCAGGAACAGGGATGACAGCTGGATCTGGAGAAGGGATGTGCAGCAAGGCTCAGCCCAGCTGACTAGGCTCTGTTAAACTGGGTTTATCATCCCAGGGACCATCTGGGCTTCTCCATGACCCCTCCAGGGCACCTTAAAAGAGAACAGATCTCTCTCTATTTATTCCAAATGGACTTTTTTTGGGAAGATTTACCTTTTCATATGGAATTTGAAGTGGTTTGATGTCTTATATTTTTTTGAATAATTTTTTTCCCCTCTCTGGCAATCCACACCCCATTTGTGGGATGACTGCATGTATTGAGCTGGGAGCACCCAGACTGCTCCAAAATATTTCTCCCTTTCTTTTTTTTTTTTTTCAGTAGAAAAAGTCTTTTGTATCCTGACAGATCCTTTGCTGGTGCTGAAATAGGGTTCAGCATCTCCCCCCTGCCTCAGCTGCCAAAATAATGGTGGAGTGAATGTCAAAACAAATGCAGGCACACCCAGATGTGCAAGATTTGCTGCAGAAGCTTGCCAGGAGTCTCTAATGTGGAATAAAAAGGATTCTCCAGTCAGCTCTGATGCCTCTCTGGTTTTTCTGGGAATTCCAGGTGACTGGATGAGCCACATTTTATTGTATTGCATTGTATTGTATTTTATTTATTGTATTTTATTCCCACTCAGTGTGGGATATTTTAGAGCAGTCTTAGATCCAGGCACAGCCCCTGGATCATCCTGGCTTGGTCAGTGGAGCACACATGAGATGTGGGATGTTCCACACCTCACAGAGGCTGCTTCCATCACCCCCAGTGAATGAAAACTCCCAGTTCCAGAGCAGTTCATCTGTTCTGGGGTTACTGGTGCATGGCTGAAGTACCTGGGAATGGGATCACTCTGGGCTTGTGCTTTATCCTGTCGTGGAGTCACAGAATCCCAGGATCATTTCATGCCTTATTAAGGCTGCCCTAGAGCAGAGGCTGGATGGAGTTCCAGAATAAAGCAGGGATTGATTCAAAGCATCTCCTCCATGGATCCACCTTGGGCAGCACCAGAGCCCAGCCCAGGGCTGCACCCAGAATGAACCAAAATGGCCCCAAAATGCACGGCCGGGCACGGGTCTGTCCCTGGGATCAGTTCTGCTCCATTTGCACCTTGCAGTTCATTGTCCCATCCAGCTTTAGCCCCTGCAGTCCCACCCTGCTTGTTTTTCTCTCTCCAGCCCACGGGTTTGTGCTCTGGGGCTGAGATTTGGTCATTTGTCCTTGGTGCCCAGCTGGAGCAGGAATTGTTTTGTCTCCCTGCTCTGTGCACAGAGCTCACATCCTGAATATGGAGCCCAGACCCACACTAAGCAGCACAGAATGTAAAATAGAAAAGCTGAATGAGGCATCACATTGAGCTCCAAGATCAGAGTCCGCTGTGCCCAGTGCCCCTTGTCCCCAGCCCAGAGCTCTGAGTGCCACTCCAGGGGACACCTGAGGGATGGGCACTGCAACCCTCCTGGGCAGTGCCAAGGCCTGAGCCCCCTTTCCATGGGGAAATTCCTGCTGGCCCACCCTGAGCTGCCCTGGCCCAGCCTGAGCCCGTTCCCTCTGCTCCTGTCCCTGTTCCCTGGAGCAGAGCCCGACCCCCCCGGCTGTGCCCTCCTGGCAGGAGCTGTGCAGAGCCACAAGGGCCCCTGAGCCTCCTTGCTCCAGGTGAGCCCCTTCCATCCTCAGGGATTCTCAGCCCCTTCCAGCTCCTCAGGGATTCCAGCCCCTTCCCAGCTCCTCAGGGATTCTCCAGCCCCTTCCCAGCTCCTCAGGGATTCTCCAGCCCCTTCCCAGCTCCTCAGGGATTCTCCAGCCCCTTCCCAGCTCCTCAGGGATTCTGCAGCCCCTTCCCAGCTCCTCAGGGATTCTCAGCCCCTTCCCAGCTCCCTCAGGAGTTCTCCAGCCCCTTCCCAGCTCCTCAGGAATTCTCCAGCCTTTCCCAGCTCCTTTCCCTTCCCTGGACACTCTCAACCCCTCAATTGTCCATCTTGTCATGAGGGGCCCAGAGCTGCCCTCAGGACCTGAGGTCCTTCACAGTGCCCAGCACGGGGACAATCCCTGCCCTGGTCCTGCTCCCAGACAATTCCTGATCCATCCCAGGAGCCTTTGGCCTCTTTGTGCCCACCTGGGCACCCCTGGCTCATGTCCTGTCAGGATTTTAGGCCCCTCAGTCTCTCCTGGTGCTCCAGCCCCTTCCCAGCTCCATTCCCTGCCCTGGACACTCTCCAGCCCCTCCAGGTCCATCTTGTCACGAGGGGCCCAGAGCTGCCCTCAGGATTTGGGGTTTCTCAGCAGTTCCCAGCACAAGGAACAATCCCTGCCCTGATCCCACTGGTCACACCAGTGCTGGTCCCAGCCAGGATGGTGACAATCTCCTTGGCCTGGCTGGTGGCCCTTGTCCAGGGCCTGCCCAGCCCTTGCTGTGACCATTTCTTAACCATTTCTGCTCCACTGGTCCCTCAAGGTGGGGACTCCCAGATCTCTGCCAGGTTTGATGTTCTCCACTGGAGGCTGTTCTGGGATGCCCAGCATTGACTCTCTGATCACAGGTGGAAAAGCAAATCCATTTTCTCCCTCAGGATCTCCTCACAGGGCCCTTCAGCCTCTCAGATATCCCCTGCTGGTGGCTTGTCTCCCTTGCACTGGTGACAGAGAATTTATTAATAAAAAAACCCTACCAGACTATTTTTTTTAAATTTATTTTTTATTTCCATGRCAGCAAATGGCCTCCAACTCCAGAAAACAAAGAGAATTTCCTGGGTCCAAAGCTTTTTAGGGGAAAATACCTGTTTGCCATTTATTGGGCACCTGAAAGTGGCATTTTTCCAGCTGTTTCCAGCACATCTCTTTATCTTTGCTCACCACAGCAAAGCTGAGCCAGAACCACGTTGATTTTTAGCTGGAGTTTATTTAAGGGGAAGTGGGAGGAAGGGTATTAATTATTGGGTCACTGCTGAGCCGTGCCTTGGGTTTGGTTTTGGCTCTGTGCTGGTGTTTCCTCCCTCAAACGACTCCTGAATTATTTTATTAATGGAAATGTGGGCAGATGGACTTGAAAATGTAACTCTTCACTGCCTCCAACGAGGATCTGCAGCAATTAAATATTTTAGAGCRGTCTTAAAGCTTTATTCTGCTCTCTTTCAGCCACCATAAAGCAGCTCCCTCTCCCAGYGAGTGCCCATTCCATCCGTGTGGATGCTCCCAGTGCTCCCAWTCCTGACCCCCCCACACTCTCCCACACTTAAAACACCACATGGAAAATGGGTTTTTCCCTGTCCACATTTTTGGGATTTTTTGGTGTGCCCAAAGCCGGTGCCAGGAGATGTGAGGTTGTACCTGGGTCCCATCCTGGGGTGGTTTTGCTGGACATGATGCAGCCTCTAAAATATTTGAAATAACTTTAMTCAGGGGTTTGTTTGCCTTTGGAGGGGAAGGGAATGGGAAGKTTTTCCTGTTTCAAGGGTGAGGCTTGGTGAGTTTAACACCTGCACAGATCTGGAGCAGCCAGAAATCCAGAGGACATAATGACCATTAAAGGACATTAATGATCATCCACTCCAAACCAACCCTGGCATGGCTGGAGAAAATCTGGAGACCATCCCTGGTCTGGGAAAAGAGACAAGAGAAACAARAATAGAGATCAATAACCAGTAGGAAACCAAATATTGAGAACTGGGTAATTTGGGACGAATGAACATTGAACCAAGGGATTTCTCTGGGTTTCTCATGTAGAAATGTGAAAAATCTCATGAAGACCATGAGRGATGGGATGATTTTCTCTGCACAACCCATGCAATGTGTGGATGAAAGGATTTCCATTGCACATGCTGGCCAGAATAAAGGAAYGCCTTAATCCTCTAACTCCAAAAAGATGTTCTTGGAGAGTTATTATTTTTCCTGCAAAGCTGTGGCCGCCCCTGGATCCCTGGAAGTGTCCAAGGCCAGGGCTTGGAGCACTCTGGGATAGTGGGATGTGTCCCTGCCCATGGAATGGGATGAGCTTTAATGTCCCTTCCCACCCAAGCCATTCTGGGATTCTTTGGGTCACAGAAACGGTTCCAATTTATCCCATTACTGCCCGTGAAGACCTTTGTGCAGAGTTCCACGTGCCTCTCCCGAGGTTTTTGAGCTCTTCCTTTCTTTCCCACAGCCCCAGCTCCYTGCCTGGCTCCTCTTTTCCTGCCGTGAATCCAGCTCTCCTCAGCTTTCACTGCTCTCCCCACTGAGTTCAACCCCATTATTTCTGTCCCTCCTGCTCTGCCTTTCTCTGCCATCTCTGCCCCCTCCCCTGGCTGTTCCTCGGCTCTTTCATCCCCATCTCTGCAGGTGCCACCTCTCCTGGTGACATCAATGGCCATGGAGTGCCCTCCCTCCCTCACAGCCTCTCCTCGTGCCAGGCCCACARCCTTTGCAGAGCTGCCRCTTCTCATCTCAGCTGACCCATTTYTWWWTTTTTTTTTATTTTTAATGAAGAAATGTTCAATCCCAAAAATTAAAATCCGTTCAGAGCTTCTCGTTGCAGCAGGAAAAATCTGATCTGGTGTCTGTTAATGCTGGATRATCACAATCCTCTTCCATTAAAGGCATTGATTAAATGTCTAATTAAAAGCTGCCGGGATATGGATGGGGTTTAAATCTAGTGGAGGGCTGGGGTTTTGATGAACTCATTAATACAAATCTTATTTGTGAAGGGTCACAATGGCTTTGCTGATCAAAGCCAGGTTTACAGGGGGAAAAAAGATCAAAAATARCTTTTCTTTTGTGTGTTTTTCCATATACCAAGTGGTTCTGGCAATCCTGAATTTATCTTCAGTGTCCCCTCCCCGTTCTCTTCTGGTGTTTTCTGAGCCTCACAGAAGTCTTGGAACATCAGTTGGATCCTGGAGCTAAAGCAGGGATAGCAATGGGAAAAGGCTCTCTGGGGTTAAACTCTTGCAGCTCTTAGCTTGGAGGAGGGATCCCTTTTCCAAACACATCCCCTACTCCCAGATCCCTTTTCCAAGCACATCCTGCATTCCCAGATCCCTTTTCCAAACACATTCCCCATTCCCAGATCCCTTTTCCAAACACATCCCGCATTCCCAGATCCCTTTTCCAAACACATCCCATGATCCTTTTCCAAACACATCCCCCATTCCCAGATCCCTTTTCCAAGCACATCCCCCATTCCCAGATCCCTTTTCCAAACCTTCCCACATTCCCAGATCCATTTTCCAAACACACCCTGCATTCCCAGATCCCTTTTCCAAACACATCCCACATTCCCAGATCCCTTTTCCAAGCACATCCCTCATTCCCAGATCCCTTTTCCAAACACATCCCCCATTCCCAGATCCCTTTTCCAAACACATCCTGMATTCCCAGATCCCTTTTCCAAACCTTCCCACATTCCCAGATCCCTTTTCCAAGCCCATCTCCCATTCCCAGATCCCTTTTCCAAGCCCATCTCCCATTCCCAGATCCCTTTTCCAAGCCCATCCCACATTCCCAGGCTGGGATGTTCCCTAGAACATCCCTCCCAGACAATCCCAGAGCACTCAGCCCTGGGAAATGAAGTTGCTGCAGGATTTAAATCCCGCAGCTCAAGCCAGACCTGGATTTGTCCCACACAGAGTTCCCAGCGCCAAAGAGGTCCCGGGATGGGGGTGATTCCCACTGGATTGTGGGAATCTTCAGAGAGAGGGAAAAGAGGTSTTTAAAGGATAAGGAAAATGAGATTCCCATTTGAAAACGGGATTTTGCTCAGTGAGATGCAAGAATTGCTCGAGGCTGAGGGAAGAGCAGGATTTGGGAGCTTTCCCAATCCTAAATTTTCAGCCCATCCTCTTTGTCATTGCTGGCCCCGGGAGGTTCCAGGCTGGAGGTGYCCACAGAGCCACCTCTGCTGTGGGTGACAGCGCTGTCCACGCTGCCCTCTGGGCTGGGCACCAACACTGGAACCTCAGGGGGGCTTTGGTTCACCTCCAGAGCAGCAAAACCCCCTTAAATCTGGATCTGGCCAAGAATGWGGTGGGATTTAAGGTCCCTTCCAGCCCMCRCCATTCCAGGACTCTGATTTCCATGGAAGCAGGGAGCTGTAAGGGTTGGATGAYCCTTGTGGAATCAGAATGCCCTGTGGATCTGAGTTCTGCCTGTTATTGGAACAGCCCTGTCCCAAAGTAGTGCAGCTGAATTAAAAAACAGGCACCAAAATTGAGGCTGGAAGTGGAATTTTCTGATCCAGAACTCTGGCTGTGGTGTTTTCATTCCTGAATGGACCAAGGTGCATCATTCCCAMACAAACTCTGACCTGGCACTGGTTTTCTGGGATCCAGATGCATGGAAAATAATGGATTTTAGGATTTTCACACTTCAGGAATTGCTGGGAATGCAGAGCAGGAGGCKGGAAAACTCCTCCCAGTAACCACTCCTGGATGAGGGATTTGTCCCCTCCACACACTCCAGTGTTTACTCAGGGTCTGGAGATCACAAAAACACCTTGTAGCTGCTGACAGCGACAAGAAAAGGAAGGAAAACATTGCCTTGATCCAGTTCAGGAGGTTCCAAATCCCCCAAAGAGCAGATTAATTACTCGAGAGCCTTTCAGAGTGYGCCTTAATCCTGTTCACCTTTCCTCCGACATCAGGTTGGAATTCCAAAACAAGAAAATTACCAAAACCTCTTTGTCCCCTCCGTAATTGCTTTCTCAGRATGAAATAAAAACCAACCCCAAACCCTGCAGTCAGAATGATTTCAGATTTCTCAGCTGCTCCTGGTGTGAGGGAGGTTTTGCATCGTTACAGCAGCGGATCAAGAGGTGATTAAAAGGTTGTGTTAATTCCCCGGTTATTGTCTCCATTTCCTGGGAGTTGGGGAGCTCCTTGCTCCTGGAGGATGAGTGGAATGATGAGCAGGRTGATGCTGATTGCACAAAAGAGAATTTGGGAAGAGTTTAAGGAATCTCGAGGGCCAGAGCTGGAAAGTTTTGGAGCTCAGGGATTATAATCCCGGGGTTGGTGGGGAAGGATTTTTGCCACAATTCCCGGTTTTCTGGGGGATCCAGGCAGTTGTGTTTTACAAGGATGAAAGGAATGGGACGGAACTTTGGGATGAGCTCTCACTTTGGGACTGAGTTTGTTCTGGATTCTCTGTTCAGGGAAAAGGCAGGAAGCTCCAGGATGAAGGGAATGCTTTAAATTGAAAAAGGAGAGATTTGGGTGGGATACTGGGAATAAATTTCTGCCTGTGAAGGTGGTGAAGCCCTGGAATGGAATTGCCAGAGCAGCTGTGGCTGCCCCAGGATCCCTGGCAATGCCCAAGGCCAGGCTGGACATTGGGCTTGGAGCAGCCTGGGACAGGGGGAGGTGTCCCTGCCCATCCAGGGGTGGGAATGGGATGGGATTTAAGGTCCTTTCCATCCCAAACCACTCTGGGATTCTGGAATTACAAAGGGATTCTGGAATTACAGAGACCCACATGCTGAGAAAAGGAAGGGAGTGAAGGGAGTTTAAATATTTGTTTCTAGAAGGAAGTGATCAGGAAGCYGGGAGGGAATAAAGAAGGTCTTTTCCTCCTAGAATTCCCACTAAAATGAAGAAATGGGAATTTCTGAGGATCTCTCTGGGCAGCTGTCAAATCCCATTTTCCTTTTGCTGCTGGCATCATTCAGGAATTCCCRACTTTATAAACAACCATCAGGGTGTGAAGGATTTAAAAGTGTAGGGATATTTGTGCCTAAGACCATTTTGAATAGGTTTTATTGCTTCCCTTTGCTGTTATTTATTGCTTATCTATTGCTTTCCTCCTCCTCCTCCTTCTTGTTCTTCTTGTTCTTCTTGTTCTTGTTCTTGTTCTTGTTCTTGTTCTTGTTCTTGTTCTTGTTCTTGTTCTTGTTCTTGTTCTTGTTCTTCTCCTTCTCCTTCTCCTTCTCCTTCTCCTTCTCCTCCTCCTCCTCCTTCTTCTTCTTCTTCTCCTTCTCCTTCTCCTTCTCCTCCTCCTTCTTCTCTTTTTCTTTTTCTTTTTTCTTTTTCTTTTTCTTTTTCTTTTTCTTTTTCTTTTTCTTTTTCTTTTTCTTTTTCTTTTTCTTTTTCTTTTTCTTTTTCTTTTTCTTTTTTTTCTTTTTTCTTTTTCTTTTCTTTCTTTGTTCTTTTTTTTTTTCTTCTCCTTTTTCTCTCTTCTTCTTTTCTTGTTCTTTTCTTCTTCTCCTTTCCTGCCTTTTTTCTTTCTTCTTTCCCCGTTTTCCTCCTCTTTCTTGTTTGTTTGGTTTTGTTCTGTTCTGTTCTTGTTCTTCTTCTTCTTCTTCTTCTTCTTCTTCTTCTTCTTCTTCTTCTTCTTCTTCTTCTCCTTCTTCTCAATAACTCTTCCATTTTTATATCCCCACAAACCATGTTTGGAATTCCAAGTGTTCCTCTCTCTAGGATAATTATGTCCACCAACCATTGGCATGTATAGGAAATGAAAACTGATTTATGAACCCCCACAGGTTGGGATTCATCTCCTGAAATTTTCCTTGGGAAAAGTTTAATCCCTTCCTTTGTTTTCCCTGGAAAGTGAGGAGGATCAGGGATCCCTGAAGAAGGAATTATCCCATCCACAGGTGAATTATCCCATCCACAGGTGAATTATCCCATCCACAGGTGAATTATCCATCTTTTAGCCAGGAATCTGTCCCTGCCCATGGCAGGAGGGTTTTGAAGGTTCCCTTCCAACCCAAACTCCACAATTTTGATTCCAACACATTTTTTCCTCCACAAGCTCCAAATTTTCTTTCCTCTTGTTCCTCAGCCAGGCTGCATTTGCTCCTCATGTGTCAAACCTCACTCTGGAGACAGAATTATTAATTCCCTGTAGATTTCCTTGGATGCATCCTGCAACAGTGGCTGAGCAGTTCCCAAATCCAATTTTTTTGTCACCTCAGTGAAAGCAGAGTTGATTTTTAATCTCTTTTTTCAGAGAGAAGAGTTATGAGATCTCTGAAAATTCCTTTAGAGGAACTAAGAGAATTCCTTTAGAGTTATCCCTGATTTTGGGTTTGGACACTTGGAGCAGAGATTCCACGGATTTAACTGCATTTAGCACTTTTTACACCAATGTAATTCCATCCAAATTCAGCTGATTTTGGGAATTCCYAGCACATTYACAAAACAATCACTGGGGTCKMACYTAATCCTGGGAAAAGGAGAGGARTAAAGRGTGACTGYAYRAAGGAAATGTGGGAGCASAGCTAATTTGKGGGAAAATCCCGGATTTTAGGAATCTGGAGTGAGGAGAACCAGAATTCCAGGTCCCTTCAATTCCTTAATCCYCTGCATCCCTTATTTTCAACCCAGCCAAGAGATCCAGGCTGAGCTCCTGAATCCCACCCCAGTTTGGATTTGATCCTCAATCCAGAAATTTCCATCTACCTATGATCCTTAATTTGCTGTTTTCTTCCTGAATTTGTCTCCCTTTTCCAACACACTCCCCCACTCCCTGAATTCCCTTTTCCAAAACATCCCCCATTCCCAGATACCCTTTTCCAAACACATCCACTTCCAGGTCCTTTTCCAAAACACATCCCAGGAGGATGTGCTTGATCCATGAATCCTTTTCCAAACACATCCTGCATTCCCAGATCCCTTTCCAAATCATTCCCGCATTCCATGATTCCCTTTCCAAACAGATCCAACATTCCCAGATCCCTTTTTCCAAATAATTCCAGATCTCTTTTCCAAACACATCTGAGTTCCAGATCCCTTTTCCAAACAAATCTGGCATTCCCAGATCCTTTTCCAAGCCCATCTCCCATTCCCAGATCCCTTTTCCAAGCCATCTCCATTCCGCAGAATCCATTTTTCCAGCCCATCCCACATTCCAGGCCTTGGGATGTTCCCTAGAACATCCCTCCCAGACAATCCCAGAAGCACTCAGCCTTCGGAAATGATAGTTGCTGGCAGGATGTTAAATCCGCAGCTCAAGCAGACCTGGATTTGTCCCACACGAGAGTTCCAGCACCAAAGAGGGCCCCGGGATGGCGGTTGGATTTCCCACTGGATTGTGGGAATTTCAGGAGAGGGAAAGAGGGGTGTTTAAAAGGAGTAAGGAAAATGAGATTCCCATTTGGAAACGGGAGCTTTGCTCAGTGAGATGCAGAATGTTGCTCGAGGCTGAGGGAGAGAGGATTTTGGAGCTTTCCAATCCTAAATTTCAGGCCCAACCTCTTTGTCATTGCTTGCCCGAGGGTTCCAGGCTGGAGGTGCCACAGAGCCACCTTCTGCTGTGGGGACAGCGCTGTCCACGCTGCCCTCTGGGCTGGGCACCAACACTGGAACCTCAGGGGGCTTTGGTTCTCACCTCCAGCGCAGCAAAACCCCTTAAAATCTGGATCTGGCCAAGAATGACGGTGGCGATTTAAGGTCCCTTCCAGCCCACCACCATTCCAGGACTCTGGATTCCATGGAAGCAGGGGAGCTGTAAGGGTTGGGATGACCCTTGTGGAATCAGAATTGCCCTTGTGGATCTGAGTTTGCCTGTTATTGGAAACAGCCCTGTTCAAAGTAGTGACTGAATTAAAAAACAGGGCACCAAAATTGGAGGCGGAAGCGTTGGAATTGTCTGATCCACAACTGGTGTGGTGTTTTCATTCCTGAATGGACCAAGGTGCATTCATTCCCAAACAAACTCATGACCTGGCACTTGGTTTTCTGGGATCCTAGTGCATGGGAAAATAATGTGATTTTAGGAATTTCACACTTCAGGAATTTGCTGGAATGCAAGAGGCAGGAGGCGGGAAAACTCCTCCCAGTAACGCACTCCTGGATGAGGGGATTTGTCCCTCCACACACTTCCAGTGTTTTACTCAGGGTCTGGAGATCACATAAAAACACCTTTGTAGCTGCCTGACAGCAACAAGAAAAGGAAGAAATTTGCTTTGACAGTTCAGGAGGTTCAAAATCCCCAAAGAGAGATTAATTACTTCGAGAGCCTTTCAGATGGCGCCCTTAATGCCTGTTCACCTTTCCTCCGACATCAGGTTGCAATTCCAAAACAGAAATTACAAAAACCTCTTTGTCCCCTCCGAATGCTTTCTCAGGATGAAATAAAACAACACCCAAACCCTGCAGTCAGAATGATTTCAGATTTTCTTCAGCTGCTCCTGGTGTGAGGGAGGTTTTGCATCGGTTACAGCAGCGAGTCTAGAGGTGATTAAAAGGTGTGTTAATTCCCCAGTTATTGTCCTCCATTTCCTGGAGAGTTGGGGAGCTTCCTGTGCTCCTGGAGTGAGTGAATGATGAGCAGGGTTGTGATGCTGAATGTGGCACAAAGAGAGAAATTGGGAAAGAGCTTTAAGGGAACTCGAGAGCCAGAGCTTTGGAAAGTTTTGAGCTCAGGGTTTATTAACGCTCGGGGTGTTGGGGGAAGGATTTTTGCCACAATTCCGGTTTTTTCTGGGGTTCCCAGGCAGTTGTGTTTTACAAGGATGAAAGGGATTGGGACGGAATTTTGGGATGAGCTCTCACTTGGGACTGAGTTGTTGTTCTGATCTCTGTTCAGGGGAAAAGCAGGAAGCTTCCAGTTGATGAAGCGGAATGCTTTAATTGAAAGAGAGAGATTTGGGTGGATACTGGGAAATAAATTTCTGGCCTGTGAGCTGGTGAAGCCTGGAATGGAATTGCCAGAAGCAGCTGTGCCTGCCCCAGGATCCCTGGCGTGCCCAAGGCCAGGCTGCCACATTGGGCTTGAGACCAGCCTGGACAGGGAGTAGGTGTCCCTGCCCATCCAGGGGTTGGGAAATGGGAATGGATTTTCAGCGTCCTTTCTATCCCAACACCTACTCTGAGGATTTCTGGAATTACAAAGGATTCTGAATTACAGAGGACCACATTGCTGAGAAAAAGCAAGGGAGGTGAAGGAGTTTAAATATTTGTTCTGAAGGAAGTGATCAGGAAGCTGGAGGGAATAAAGAAGGTCTTTTCCTCCTAGAATGCCCACTAAAATGAAGGAAATGGGAATTTCTGAGGATCTCTCTGGGCAACAGTCCAAATCCCATTTTCCTTTTGCTGCTGGCATCATCAGGAATTCCCAACTTTTAAACAACCATCAGGGTGTGAAGGATTTAAAAGTGTAGATATTGTGCCTAAGACCGCATTTTTGAATAGGTTTTTATTGCTCCCTTTGCTGTTTATTATATTGCTTATCTATTTGCTTTTTCTCCTTCCTCTCCTTCTTGTTCTCTTGTTCCTTCTTGTTCTGTTTTGTTCTTGTTTCTTGTTCTTGTTTTGTTCTTGTTCTTGTTCTTTCTTGGTTCTTGTTCTTGTTCTTCTCCTTCTCCTTCTCCTCTCCTTCCTCCTTCTCCTCCTCCTCCTCCTCTTCTATTCTCTTCTCCTTCTCCTTCTCCTTCTCTCCTCCTTCTCTCTTTTTCTTTTCTTTTTCTTTTTCTTTTTCTTTTTTCTTTTTCTTTTTCTTTTTCTTTTTCTTTTTCTTTTTTCTTTTTTTTTCTTTTCTTTTTCATTTTCTTTTTCTTTTTCTTTTTCCTTTTTCTTTTCTTTTTCCTTTTCTTTTTTCTTTTCTTTTTCTTTTTCTTTTTCTTTCTTTTCCTTTTTCTTTTTCTTTTCTTTTTTCTTTTTTTTCTTTCCTCTTCTTCTTCTTCTTCTTCTTGTTCCTTCTTCTTCTCCTCTCCTCCTTCTCTTCTTTCTCCCTCCTCCTTCTTCTCTTTCTCTTCTTGGTTTCTTGTTCTTGTTCTTGTTCTTGTTTCTGTTCTTGTTTCTTCTTCTTCTTCTTCTTCTTTCTTCTTCTTCTTCTTCTTCTTCTTCTTCTTCTTTTCTCCTTCTTCCAATAACTCTTCCATTTTTATAACCCACCACAACCATGTTTTCGGAGATTCCTAGTGTTCCTCTTCTCGAGGATAATTAATGTCCACCAACCATTGGCATGGTATAGGAAATGAAAAACTGATTTGAACCCCCACAGGTTGGGATTTCATTCTCTGAAATTTTCCTTGGGAAAAGTTTAATTCCTTTGTTTTCCCTGGAAAGTGAGGAGATCAAGGGATCCCTGAGAGAAGGAAAAATTATCCATTCCACACGTGAATTAAATCCCATCCACAGGTGAATTATCCATCTTTTTAGCCAAGGAATCTTCCTGCCCATGCAGGAAGAGTTTTTTGAAGGTTCCTTCCACGACCCAACTCCACAATTTTTTGATTCCAACACATTTTTTCCCTCCACATAGCTCCAAATTTTCCTTCCTCTTGTCCTTCAGCCAGGCTGCATTTGCTCCTATGTGTCCAAAACACTTCACTCTGGAGACAGAATTATTTAATTCCCTGTGATTTCCTTGATGCAACCTGCAAGGACCAAACAGTGGCTGAGCTAGTTCCCAAATTCCAATTTTTTGTCACCTCAGTGAAAGCGAGAGGTTGATTTAAAATCTCTGTTTTTCAAGAGAAGAGTGATAGATGAGATCTCTGAAAATTCCTTTAGAGGAACTAGAGAAATTTCCTTTAGAGTTTATTCTGAGTTTGGATTTGGACACTTGGACAGAGATTCCACGATTAACTGCGATTTAGCACCTTTTACCCCAATTAATTTCCATCCAAATTTCAAGCATGATTTTGGGAATATCCAGCACATTTACAAAACAATCACTGGGGTCCACCTCATAACTTGGGAAAAGGAGACGATAAAGGGTGGAACTGCATGAAGGAAATGTCTGGCGAGCAAGACTAAATTTGGGGGAAAATTCCACGGATTTTAGGAATCCTGGAGTGAGGAGAACCAGAATTCCAAGGCTCCTTCAATTCCTTAGACCCCTGCATCCCTTATTTTCACCCGACGCAAGAGATCCAGGCTGAGTCCTGAACTCCCACCCCGTTTGGGATTTGTCCTCAATCCAGAATTTCCATCTACCTATGATCCTTAATTTGCTGTTTCTTCCTGAATTTGTCTGTCTGGTTCCAACTTGCATTTTAGCAATTTTTAGGCAAATCTATTAATTCCCAATTCAAGCTGATTTTGGGAATTCCAGCACATTTCAGGAAACAATTTGTTGCGGGTTTTCACCTAATCCAGGGGAAAAGGAGAGGAATTAAAGAGTGACTGCTCGGCCAGGGGAAAATGTGGGAGCAGGCTAATTTTGGGGAAAATCTCAGGTATTTTTAGGAGTGGAGAACAGAATTGCCGATGTCCCTTCAATTCTTAATCCGTCTGCATCCTTTTTCTCAGCCAGCACGAGAGCGACAAGAGATCCTGAATTCCCACTTCAATTTGGGTCTGATCCTGAATCCAGAAGTTTCCATCTATGATCCTTAATTTGCTTTCTTCCCTTAAATTTTTGCTGCTTTCGTTACCTAAAATTTTCCTGTCTGCTTTCCAACTGCATTTAGCACGTTTTATGCCAAAGTATTCCTATTAATTTCTTTCAAATTCAGTGATTTCTGGAATTCTCAGCACATTCACAACACAATCACTGGGGTCTCACCTAAGCCTGGGAAAAGGAGAGGAATGAAGAGTGACTTGTCACAAGGAAATGTGGGAGCCAGAGCTAATTTGGGGAAATCCCAGATTTTAGGATCTTCGGAGTGAGGAGAAACCAGAATTTCCAAGGTCCCTTTCAATTCCTTAATCCCCTGCATCCCCTTATTGTTCAACCCAGCCAAGAGATTCCAGGCTGAGCCTCCTTGAATCCCACCCCAGTTTGGATTTGATCCTCAATCCAGAAATTTTCCATCTACCTATTGATCCTTAATTTGCTAGTTTTCTTCCTGAATTTGTCTGTCTGTTCAACTGCATTTAGGCAATTTTAGGCAAAAATCTAATTTCCTCTCCCAATTCAGCTGATTTTGGGAATTCCCAGCACATTTAGGAAACAATTGTTGGGGTTTCACCTAATCCAGGGAAAAGGAGAGGAATAAAGAGTGACTGCCTGCAGGAAATGTGGGAGCAGAGCTAATTTTGGGGAAAATCYCAGATTTTAGGAGTGGGAGAACCAGAATTCCATGTCCCTTCAATTTCTTAATCCTCTGCATCCCTTATTCTCAGTCCAGCCCAGAGAGCCAAGAGATCCTGAATCCCACTTCAATTTGGGTTTGATCCTGAATCCAGAAGTTTCCATCTATGATCCTTAATTTGCTTTCTTCCTAAATTTTTGCTGCTTTCTTCCTAAATTTTCCTGTCTGCTTCCAACTGCATTTAGCACTTTTTATGCAAATTAATTCCTAATTAATTTCTTTCAAATTCAGCTGATTTTGGGAATTCTCAGCACATTCACAAAACAATCACTGGGRTCTCACCTAATCCTGGGAAAAGGAGAGGAATGAAGAGTGAATGCCTGAAAGAAATGTGGAAGCAGAGCTTTTTTTGGGGGAAAATCCCAAATTATAGGAGTTTGGGGTGAGGAGAGAAAGCTAAACAAGAATTCCAGGTCCCTTCAATTCCTTAATCCCCTGCATCCCTTATTTTCAACCCAGCCAAGAGATCCAGGCTGAGCTCCTGAATCCCACCGCAGGAATCCGCTTTGATTCCTCCATGAAACCAATTTTGAAACTCAAACTCATTTTCCTTTCAATTCCAAACTGCTTTTCCCAGCAGGAATTCTGTTGGGATTTCTCTCAGCACTGCTGCCCAAGGGTTGATATTCCATGGCTGAGTGGATTTGTGGGATAAATTGAGGGGGTTTTGGGATAGGATCATTTTTCCAGCTCATAGCAGGTTTGGGGTTTTTTGTTCATTTGGGATTGGGGTATTTTGGTTGGTTTGGGTTTGGGATATTTTGGTTCATTTGAGTTTTGGGTATTTTTTTTTTTTTGAAACGTTGTTGTATCTCATACCAGGTTTGGGGTTTTTGTTCATTTAGGTTTGAGAAGTTTTGATTCATTTGGGTTTTGAGGATTTTTTGGTTCATTTGAGTTTTGGGATATTTTGGTTCATTTGGGTTTTGCTTTTTTTCTTTGAGGTAGGAAACATTGTTGTATCTCATACCAAGTTTGGGGGTTTGTGTTCTTTTGGATTTGGGATATTTTGGTTCATTTGGGTTTGGGGGGTTTTTGGTTCATTTGGGTTTTGGGGTTTTTTTGGTTGATTGGGTTTTGGGGTTTTTTTTTGAGGCAGGGAACGTTGTATCTCATAAAAGTTTTGGGGTATTTTTGGTTCATTTGGGTTTGGGGATTTTTTGGTTCGTTTGAGTTTTGCTTTTTTTCCTTTGAGACAGGAAAAATTCTTGTATCTCATTTCAGATTTGGGGGTTTTTGTTCATTTGTATTTTGGGTTTTTTTGGTTGATTGGGTTTTGGGGTTTTTTTTGAGTCAGGGAATGTTGTATCTCATAAAAGGTTTGGGGTATTTTTTGGTTCATTTGGGTTTGGTGTTTATTGGTTGGTTGGGTTTTGTTATTATTTATTTATTATTATTATTATTGATATTATTATTATCTATTTTATTTACTATTATTTTTACCCTGCCCCCCATATAATTTTAGTGGAAAAGAGTGAAGATTTTCATCTCTCACCATCCCATTTCACCCATTTATGAACAAAGTTCTGGCTGCTAAAAAGCAGATTGTAGGATTTAGACTCTCCTGCTTTCCCATCTGAATGCTCGGATCAGATCCCAAACCCTCCAAATCCCATCCAGGCAGCTGTCTTCCACAAATTCCATCTTTAACTTCCAGCACACGGATTGATTTTCCCGCCCTGCTCCAGGAAATCTCCCGAGCAAGGTGCATGCCATCTGAAGAAGTCTGATATTCTTGCCTCGTGATCCAGCCCAAATCTCCATAAATAGGCGGAACCAATTGGCTTCAGGCTAGTAAATTGCAATTCCAGGCACAAAATGAATTGCCACCCAACCCTTGATTCCCATGACATCATGTCCAAAACCATTCTCCATCTTGCTTTTATTCGCCACTTTTCATTTTTTGTTCTTTTGTGTCCTCCTGGCACATCCATCTGCTAGCTCCCCCATGGGAAGCAGTGCAGGAACTCAGCTGGTAAACAGCAAACTTCTCTTTTCCAAACATCCCAAACTTTTGGAAATGCGGAGATCCTGTTTCTCAAGGAAAAGCTTTTTCCTCTGAAAAAGGCCAGGGAATTCATCTCTTCTCTGATCTTTCCCAAGGAGGCTGATCAGCAGGCACAGGGAGGAGTGCGGGATTCATCCCAAGCTGAGAGGCTTCATTCCAAAGCCACCAGGAAATTCCCATTTAAAGGAGAAAGCTGATGCATCCTCAACATATCCTTTTAAACCTCAACACGAACCTGCCAGACCCACAGGTCTGCCGGGAAATTTGGGATCTGGAAAGCTCCTGGAGAATTTGGTGATTCTCTCCAGTTTTTCATGGGACCATGGTATGGTTTGGTTGGAATTGGATGATCCTGAGATCCATTCCAACCCAAACCGATCCATGGGCAGGGACACTTCCCACTCTTTCCTTTGGCTGGATCCCTGTTGTTATTTCCAAACATTCCTGGAATTTTTTGTGCTCCAGCTGAGGCTCCAACAATCAGCCAGGAAGGTTCAGCCTTTCCTGGGATGAGTCATTCCCAAAAATAATGTCTGGAGGGAGAAAAGAGCAGGACTTGGCAGGAAAATGAAGATTTGGGAATAATCCTCTTCCCCACGTGGAGCAGGACTTGGCACAACTTCCAAGGTAGAAGGTTTTGCTCCCAAGGAGGCGCATTTTGACTGAGAAATCCATTTCCAGGTGATTATTTTGCCATCTTCCCAAAATCCTGAGTCATGAGGCTGCTGAAATAATGGAATTGTGGGAATGTTTTAGTTGGAAAAGCCCTCTGGGATTATGGAGTCCAAGCACTCCCAGCACTGCCAAAGCCACCACTGCCCCCATTGTCCCCAAGTGCCACATCCATATGGGTTTAAATCCCTGCAGGAGTGGACTCTGTCCTGCCATATCAGAAAGTCTGGGACATCTAAAGTCCTGGATTCAAAATAAATAGGCAAAATTTAAGGGAAATATATTTCCTTTTTAATACTTAGGGGAAACTTAAAGGACTTCTCCACTTCCAGGTGGAGGATCAGTTTTCCCTAAAACTTTCCATAAGGAGTCAACCAATCTTTCCAGATGCTGGCTGTATAAATAATGGGAAAAAAAAGAATTTATTGGCATATAAAATCCCACAATTAATTGGCTGATGGCTTGACAGACCCTTCTGTGCTGGGGAGATTTGGCTGCTTCCATCACATCTTTTGGAATATGTGAAGTGACCTTTCCTATAAATCAGGATTTAGGATTTAACACGGATATCCCTTCTGGATTGTTGTTGGAAGGAACACAAGGATCTCATGAAGGTCATCGCAGCTTTTTCAGTTTGATTTTTGTGACTTAGGGGATAAACCAGTGTGGGGTCATCTCTGAAACAACCAAACTGGTCATGGATAAAATCCAGGAGAGATTTTTCCATTTTAAGAGGAAGAGTTGTTGATCATTCCATGGCTTTTCCAAGTCTTTTTTCCAAGTCTCAGGCACTCGGGTTTAACTGCCCCCCATGCCCAAGGTGTTTCCATGTCAGAATTCCAGGTGCCAGACGTCTTCAGAAGATGGGGAGAAGGGCTTGTAGCCCACTCCATCCTCATGGAAGCCGGAGTCGGTCAGCCCGTTCCTGTCTCCATGACAACCAGGAATTTAGGAATCACCTCCGTGCCTGTTTGAGATGGTTCATCCCAAACAAAATGGAGACAGTGGCACAAAATGTGGGAATCCAATTCCAGGTTTATTATGGATAAAGAGACTTCATCTAGCTGGGATGAGAATTAGAAGCAATGAGACTGGAATGGTGTGGGTTGTCCTTGCATTGATATCCTGGAAGGAATTTGGGACTGCAGGTGTGGGACTGCATTGCTATTTTAATATATTGAATTCAAGGAAATCTGGAATGGTTWGGGTTGGAAGGGACTTTAAATCCCATCCCATTCCACCCCATTCCATGGGCAGGGACACCTCCCACTGTCCCAGGGTGCCCCAATGTCCAACCTGGCCTTGGCACTGCCAGGGATCCAGGGGCAGCCACAGCTGCTCTGGCAATTCCAGCCCAGCCAGGAATTCCCAATTCCCAATCTCTCATCCAAACCTGCTTCCATTCCTCCTTGTCCTGTTCATACTCTTGTTAATTGTTCACTCCAGAGCAGATCATTCCATGGGATCTACAGAATCCAGATTTACGGGATTTCCCCCATTTTCCCATCCTACATCCACGTCATTTTCCAAACTGAAGGCTTGGATTGCTCATGATTCCATAGTATTTTTGTGCCCAAGATAAAAAAAGATCAAATTTGAAGAGAATTCCTCCTTTTCTCAGCTATAAAAATCATGGAATCCCAGAATGATTTCGGTTGGGAGGGACCTTCAAACCAACCCATCCCAAACCTCTGCCGTGGGCAGGGAGCATTCCAAAATGGTGGCTGACCATCCTTATCGATGAACCAACCCTGCAGGAGATCAGGAAAATTGCTTCCAGATCTAAGAAGCAACATCCCAGGTTTAGAAGTGAAATCAGATGGATCAGAGTTCCCCAGCAGAGGATATTGATGGAATTCCTTGTCCCAGGGCATTGGATGACCAAGGAGAACCTGGAGCAGCTCCTTCAGACCTGCAGCAGTAGGAGGAGATTGGCTGCGCCTCTCATCCTGGAATGGAATTCCTGGCATGAGAATTAAATGGGAAAATTGGGAAGATAAATGAAGTCACTGCAGCCATGACGTGGAAACATGGAAATAAAATGATTAAAAGGAGGGAATGTTCAAATGGATGGCACATAAAAAGCCGGCAATTCATGGAAGAATGAAAGAAATGTTTTATATCCTGTCGCCATCTACTGGATCTGAGCTGCAGCAGGAGGATCATGGAATCACAATTCCGGGATGGTTTGGGTTGGAAGGACCTCCAGGATCATCCACTCCCACCCCATTCCATGGGCAGGGACACCTCCCACTGTCCCAGGGTGCCCCAATGTCCAGCCTGGCCTTGGGCACTTCCAGGGATCCAGGGGCAGCCACAGCTGCTCTGGGAATTTCACCCTCCCAGCCAGGAATTCCAAATTCCCAATCTCCCATCCATCCCTGCCCTCTGGCASTGGGAAGCCAAGGAGTGTTTCCCATCCCTGCTGTTATCCCGGGATCCAGGGAGGAGTTTCTCAAATCGTGGCAATTGTCACCAAATGGGGTTCCTTCCCTGTGCCAGGGCCACCCAAGGGGGGCTGGAAGGAGGATGAGGGTTCGTGTCCCAAGCCAACATCTCTGCACTCTGGACTCCCAGGGATTCATGGATGTGCCCAGAGGGATGTCCCAGCTGTCCCCACTGTGGTACCTGTGGAAATCCTCCTTGTRGGGAAAACTGGGAAAAACTGAGCAACCTGGGATGGTGGGAGGTGTCSCTGCCCTGGCAGGGGTGGAACGAGATGGGTTTGGAGGTCTTTTCCTACCCAAACCAGTCTGGGATTGTGGGATTTTGTGAGGGATTAGGGAAAATATTCCATTTATTTTTGAAAAAGGAGGATGGGAGCACCTTCACAGGGGTCAGGGCTGGCTCTTCCCATCCCAGCAGAGCCTGAGGGCCAGGGAGGCTTTCCTGGAGGACAATATTCCAATGGCAGCTCCTCCCTGTGCCTGCCACCCCTCGCTCCAAGCTGGGAATGACTGGGAAGAGCAGCTGGAGATGCTGCAGGCTGCTCCCACTGCCAGCACCAGGGAGGAGAACCCCAAACCAACGATTCCTTCAACCCAAACCAATGACTGAGACCTCGAGGAACCTTTGATTAGGATTGATTAAAGGCACTGTCAATTATAGGAATTTTCCCATTTTCCAGGGACTGGGGTAACTCTGCGATGGAATTTTCTGCATAAAGCCCACATTCCCTCACTTCCAGAGGTCAGGGTTTTGTGGGAATGATTTGGTGCACTCAGGTGTAAGGGATRCACCTGGAAAGGTCAGGATGGCAGCTGCATGCTGATTTTGGGATCCTCTTTTCTGCAACAGCAGCAGCTGGTGGTTGGACAAAGTTCTCCCTCTATTCTTGAGGATCCTGCTTTCCCTCAGGAACATTGCCAGTAAATTAATCAGAGCATTCCTGGTATTTGGGGGTTTGAGGCACAAAAGCTTCTGGGTGGGATTGGATTTGGAGCAGCTGATCCCTGAGTGAGAGCACTTCTTAAGGAGAGGGGGAAATGTGGGAACTACAAATATCCCAAAAAAAGCCTGGATTAAATTCCCTGCTAGAAGTTTCTCCTTCAAGCTCTGCCTGAAACGCTGACCTGCCTCTTTTGTGTGTTTTGAGCTCGTTAAATGTTTGGGAATCTTTCCCTGTGGAGGTTTTGGGGTCAGGGCTGTGGCTGTGGCCCTGTAAWAACTCTGCTGACATCGGGGTGGGGAGGAGGAGAGGGACACTCGGGACAACCCTCGTGCTCCTCACATATCCCTTCCAAAGGTCATCCAAAAACTGACCCTGACATCACAGCCAGCCCCAGATCCATCCCCAGCCAGTTCAGGAAGAGAAATAAACCCAGCAGAAAAGGGATTTCCATCATTAAATATCAGATGAGGTCTCGCTTCTGAGCCCCATGAGGCCCAAGGATCAGATTTATTTTGTGACCTGAAAGCAAAAATGTTGATTGAGGAAGAGAATTGGAAAAGGCAAAGTTACAGCACCAGATATTCACCCAAAATTAAGGTTGTGGAGATGAGAAGCAGCTTTGCTYTTGGTTTTTAATGTCATCAAAAGCTGGATCCATAATTATCCCCTAATCCTTTAGATTATGCTGCGTAATAGGGAGAGGGAAGGAAGCAGAGCATTCCCACTTTCCCTGGGAGAGGTTTTCCCTCCCACCCCTCTGCCTTTGTGGCTCATTTGCAATGAGGGGCTCAGCCCTGATTGTGTCCCTTGAGCCACCCAGGGAACGTCAAAGTCTGAGCTGGGAACCGAACTTGTGCTTAAGTCCTTTCATTTTTTATTAATTTGCTTTTAYGCCCTAAAATCTCTGTTTTGTCAACAAAACCAGGCCTAAATCTCTGGTTTTGAACCAAGCCCAGCCTTGACCTGACTAAACTCACGCTGCTGCCTTGGTTTAAGCACAGAGTTCCCCTGGAATCCTTTCAGGTGAGGCCCAGGATGAAGACAGARCTGATTTAATTCACAGCCCATCCCAACAGATGCAATACCTGGAACACCTGGAATTGCCTCCTGCTTCCAAYCTCTTTGTTCCAATCAGAATTCCACACCCATGAGCTTGTGGCTCYACCCAACTTTTCCAGTCCATTTCTCAACATTACCTCTCAGCCTGGATTTAGCTTGGAAAAACAATGGTTCTACTTCAGAGATGAAGGACTTGTCTGCCTCAAAGCTTCTTTTTCGATTTTACTTTCGCTTCTTACACAAAGATTTATTTCAAAAAAACATCAAAATCCAGCTGGAATTCTCCCTCTAGCCTTGCTGTTAATAATCATCATGGAGATGGATTCTAGGGGGAGACAGAATTAACTCTTTAATTGTTAAATATGGAAGGAGGTTTTGGGATGTGGAAGGAGGTTTTGGGAACCTCCAGTGGGATCCAGGGGGCTCCTCAATAGGGTCTGACAACACAAAACAAGGCCACCAGCCATGGGGGCAGTTTGGAATCAGTCTGAGCATCACCTGTGACACAGGGACACCAGAAATGAGGGAGAGGTGAATTTACCACCTGATGATCCCAATTTCTGGGCAGCTCCCAGTTTGCCAAGGATTGAAAATCACCAGGAGCTGCTGGTTTCTCTCCTCGTCCATCCAGGGGTTTGTCCACACCAAATCCTGGTAAAACCCGGATTTCCAGGGAGTGGAGGCACTGCACAAGTCCCCATTCTCTGGTGTTTGCCTCACTGGCTCCATTGGCTTGGGAGTCACAGAATCCCAGAATTCCAGGATGGTTTGGGGTGGAAGGGATCCTAATCCCATCTCCAATCCCACCCTTCCATGGCAGGACACTCCTCACTGTCAGGGTGCCCCATGTCCAGCCTGGCCTTGGGCACTGCCAGGGATCCAGGCAGCCACAGCTGCTCTGGCAATTTCCAGCCCAGCCAGGAATTCCCAGTTCCCAAGTCTCCCATCCATCCCTGCCCTCTGGCACTGGGAGCCATTCCCTGGCTCCTGGAACTCCAGGTGCTTTGCTGGATCTCAGAGAGCTCCAGTGCAGTGCAGGCAGTGGTGGGATGGGATGGATGGATGGGATGGAGGGATGGATGGGATGGGAATTTAGAAGGGATGGGAATTAAGGAATGGGATATGGGAGGGAATGGAATGGGAGAGGGATGGGATGGGAATCATGGGATGGGATGAGATGGGATCTGGGATGAGAGGGAATGGAATGGGATGGAATGGGGTCAATTGATGGGAATTGGGTCATGGGATGGGGATGGGAGGGGATGGGATGGGGTGGAATGGGATAGGGATTGGGTGTGAATGGTGCTGCCACACCCGCACCTGTGACCAGGAATGGAGGCAATCTCCTTTTATTCTCATTCGATGTATTTAGGGCCTTTATGTTCATTTGTGTAGCTGTGGTAATTTTTTTAATTAAGAGCCCACTTTTTGGCTGATTATTCCTTAATATTCCCTCTCCTCCTTCCSCTCTCTCCAAACTGGAAAGTTGGAGAGCTCTGCACTGCAGTGCAGCAAGAGAACATCAAATATTTAACAGTTTCAGGTGTTTCTCCCACCTTTTCAGGCAGAAAAAGATGTTKTGTCACTTGGAAAGTGCCAGAGTTGTGACAAGTCCTTCCTGCTCCTCATGTCAAGGGGCACAGAGATCAAATAATATTATTAATTTATTAATTCTCTGAGGGTGGAAGATTTAAATAATGTGAAAATTTGCATTGCAGGGCTGATAAAAGATGCTMAGACTCTCAAAAAAACCCATGTTTAAAAATGTTTTTGACTTCCAAAATTTGGCAAATATTATTTAAATCTTACTGATGTGAGTTTAGTCGATCAGATGTAAAAAATTAAGATATTTTTCCAATGATCCATAATAATGGATGCCATGTGGATTTACCTGTGCAAGGAATGGATGTCTGGAAGGTTTTTACACAGTAAAAAGGAGGAAAGGGGATTTTTTCAGCAGGAAAGGGAATTATTTGGTGTAAGGACCAAAGACTGATTTCAGTCCTTGGCTCAAACAGGTGAAATTGGGCTTTGTGGAAAACAGAGAAACAGCATTCCCTCAGCCAAGCCAGCATTTCATCCCAAAAACACTGAGGGAAAACWGCAAATAAAAAGCAGATTAGACAAAATCAAACCCTGGTGTCAGCAGAATCTCCTTGGAAAAACCAGGCTGCAGCAGGAGAAAGTGAAAAGTGTCCCTGCCCATGGCAGGGSTGGGATGRGATGATCTTTAAGGCCCCTTTTAACCCAAACCATTCTGTAACTCCATGACAAACCAGTGCTAAATTTTCATTTAATCAACAGCCCAAATCAGCCCAAATCCCTTGGTTTGATCCTCCATCCTGCTGTGACCTTTCTGGACAAATTGGAAGAAAAATGGGAAAAACAAAAGGTCAACATAATTTGAGAAGCCCTTACAAAATACAGAGGGCCTGGCAGGATTGCTCTGCTTTGCTATAGATCTTAATTCCTGATTATTTATTTGGGGTTGGTTTGAGACTTTGTCCTTTGTAGGACAGAGGGAAAAGTTTGGTTTTGGGCACAAAGCTGAAAGCCAGGGWATATTCAGAGAATTTCACACCAGTGCAGGTTTTGGGGTGCTGCTTTATGGAGAGGATGTTTAAACACGTGAGGGGTGGTGGGAATGAAAAAAGGACGTTGGAATTGGAAGCAGAACCATATGGGAGATAAAACATGACCAGATTTGAGATCTGGCACCAGACTGGGGAGGAAAATTTGGTGACACTTCAAACCACTCAAGATAAAACTCGGTGTTATCTCTACAGAACAGTCCCATTGTCTGGGGTTTGCTACAACACAATAATAAYGATGCAAATCTTTAATCTGAATTRTTCAAAGCAGGAGAACACCTGGAATTTAMCAGTATACAGCTGGTTTTTACTGGGATTRATGCCTTGTGCAGGCTGCCCTAGARCAGAGGCTGGATGGAGTTCCAGAATAAAGCAGGGATTGATTCAAAGCATCTCCTCCATGGATSCACCTTGGGCAGCACMAGAGCCCAGCCAGGGCTGCACCCAAGATGAACCAAAATGGCCCCAAAATGCACGGCYGGGCACGGGGTCTGTCCCTGGGATCAGTTCTGCTCCATTTGCACCTTGCAGTTCATTGTCCCATTCCAGCTTTAGCCCCTGCAGTCCCACCCTGCTTGTTTTTCTCTCTGCAGCCCACGGTGTTTGTGCTCCTGGGCTGAGATTTGGATCATTTGTCCTTGGTGCCCAGCTGGAGCAGGAATTGTTTTGTCTCCCTGCTCTGTGCACAGAGCTCAGAACTGCACATGATCAGAACCATCCCCTGATATGGAGCCCAGACCCACACACTAAAGCAGCACAGAATGTGAAAATAGAAAAGTTCAAACCTGAGGCATCAGGATTTTCCAGTGCAAATCCCTTGCCATTTGTAAAAGTCCCAATTCCTTTCTGCTGCAGGAAATCACTCCTTCTATGACTGGAAATCCTGGAATTCCAGACTGGTTTGGTTTGGAAGAACCTTGAAGATCATTGTTTCACCCCTTTCCATGGCAGGGACACCTTCCACTGTCCCAGCCTGCTCCAAGCTCCAGTGTCCAACCTGGTCTTGGGCACTTCCAGAGATCCAGGTGATGCCTCAGGTTTGAGCTTTTCTATTTTCACATTCTGTGCTGCTTTAGTGTGAGGGTCTGGGCTCCATATTATGGGATGGTGAGCTCTGTGCACAGAGCAGGGAGACAAAACAATTCCTGCTCCAGCTGGGCACCAAGGACAAATGACCCAAATCTCAGCCCAGGAGCACAAACACCGTGGGCTGCAGAGAGAAAAACAAGCAGGGTGGGACTGCAGGGGCTAAAGCTGGAATGGGACAATGAACTGCAAGGTGCAAATGGAGCAGAACTGATCCCAGGGACAGACCCCGTGCCCGGCCGTGCATTTTGGGGCCATTTTGGTTCATCTTGGGTGCAGCCCTGGCTGGGCTCTKGTGCTGCCCAAGGTGGATCCATGGAGGAGATGCTTTGAATCAATCCCTGCTTTATTCTGGAACTCCATCCAGCCTCTCCCCTAGCTCAGCCTGCAAAAGGCACTACAGGGGCAGCCACAGCTTCTCCGGGAATTCCATCCCAGCCCCTCCCCACCCTCCCAGGCAGGAATTCCTTCCCRATATCCCATTTAAATCTACCCTCCTTCACCTTAAAGCCATTCCCTGTGTCCTGTCCCTCCATCCCTTATCCCAGGTCCCTCTCCAGCTCTCCTGGAGTTACTCCCCCCCCCCTCAAATTCTCCCTTCCAGCTTCCACATCCGAGTTCAGCATCTCAAGGACTTTCAGCATTTTAGCAAAGTCTTGTTCCAGCAAGATACACCCGACTCCGTTTCCCAAACCCCGGCAGAGATAAGATCCGGGCCGATTGCGGGCTGTGTATTCAGGGATTAGCTGCTGTGYGTGGATCCTTCAATTCTCTCCCCATTATGGCAGAGCAAGATAAGGAGCGGATTTTGCACCTCTGCTAATTTCTCTGCCCGTGCAAACAGAGATAACCTTTCTTCTCTTATCAGCTATCAGCTGCTCTATCACATAATTGCTGCTCTCTCAATTAACATGTGCCGCGGGAAAGAGAAACAGGGATCACAGACCTGACTAGAAAGGGAAAAGGGAATTTTTGAGACCGTGCAGGGAGGAGAAGAGGGATTTAAATTGGGAGAATGSAACCACCGTGGTAGGGAATGTTCTGTTGGATCTGTGGCTCGCACGGGATTTTTATCACAGTGGAAAGAAAACTGATCCAGAAATTCTTATTTTGATCCTGGTTTAGCTATGCCTGGGATTGRTTGTGTTTGGCTGAGAGGTAGGGATTGGGAAGGGCTGATGGAAGGGGCTGAAGGTGGGTTTGGATGTGGTCTGAAGGAAATTGGGAATGTTTGGAGAGGCCAGTACTGGAAAGAGGAAGGTTAAACAAGCTGGGGAATGGGAAGGGCCAGTGAAAAGATCTGAAGGTGGGTTTGGATGTGGTCTGAAGGAAATTGGGAATGTTTGGAGAGGCCAGTACTGGAAAGAGGAAGGTTAAACAAGCTGGGGAATGGGAAGGGCCAGTGAAAAGATCTGAAGGTGGGTTTGGATGTGGTCTGAAGGGAAGCTGGGAAGCTTTGGAGAGGCCAGTCCTGGAAATAGGAAGGTTAAGAAGGCTGGGGATTGGGAAGAGCCAATGAAAGGTGGCTTAGGATGTCTGAAGGAAAGCTGGGGAAGTTTGGGGAGGCCAGTGCTGGAATCTGAAAGGTTTAGAAGGTTGGGGATTGGGAAGGGCTGATGGAAGGGTCTGAAAATGGGTTTGGGTGGGTCTGAAGGAAACTTGGATGTTCTGAAGAAGCCATTCCTGGAAATAGGAAGGTTAAGAAGGTTGGGGATCAGAAAGAGCAAATGAAGGAGTCTGAAAGTGAGTTTGGATATTATCTGAAGGAAAATTGGGAGGCTTTGGAGAGGCCAGTCCTGGAAACAGGAAGGTTAAGAARGATGGCACTCCAGCAGCTGGTTAGGTGACAATAACAACATCATCACCCTGCAAAGGGGACTTGTTAGAAAAGCTTCCACAGCACAGCAGCGACCGAGGTGAGATCCTGCCCGGAGATGGCCCTGCCTGTGAGGGAATCCTGGGGGCTGGGATGGGATTCAGTCCTATCTAAAGGGATTGAAAACCATGAGCTGGCCACAGCAAGAGTGGGTGGGTGGCTGAGCCTTGTCACCGGGCTGGCCAGGGGCCAGTGGCCAGGGAAGCTGTCCCAGAAGGAAATGTCACCAGAAGGAATTGTCACCTGTGAGGGAAACCTTACTGCAGCAGTGGTGCTGAGCCAGGAGCCGTGAGTGCAGGGACAAACAAGGTGTGGAAAAAGGGGGTTATAAAATAATACGGAAAATTTATGGACTAGCACAGAATCCCAGGATGGATCAGGCTGGAAGGGGCCACAGAGGGTCACTGGTGCCAGTCCCTGCCCAGGGCACAGGACTGTGTCCATGTGGCTCTGGAATATCCCAGGGAGGAGACTCCAGCCCCTCTCTGGGCTCTGCTCAGGGCTGGGCACTGCCCAGGGCAGSAGTTCTGCCTCCTGTGCCTGGGAATTCCTGGGATCAATCCCTGCCTGTGGCTCTGGGGCCATTGCTGGGCCTGGAGCAGAGCCTGGGCCTGCTCTGACCTCCTGCACACAGGGACAGACAGGGACAGACAGGGGGACACAGGGACAGACAGGGGGACACAGGGACACACAGGGACAGACAGGGGGACACAGGGACAGACAGAGACAGACAGAACAGACAGGACAGACAGAGACAGACAGGGTGGAGGGCCCCTCTCAGCTGGGGCTCCTCCTGAGGCTGAGCAGCCCCAGGTCCTTCAGCCTCTCCTGGGCATGGAGATGCTCCAGGCTCTCCAGCACCTSCAGCAGTGAAGGATTTGGATCATGAGGGGAATACTGAGAGAATTCTGGGATGAAGCATCCAGCCTGGAACATGAATACCCCACGGATGAGAGCAGGATGGGAGCACAAAGAACAAACCCTAAAGGAGACCTTTCACTTCTGACAGCCCCACTGAGCCTTGGGATCCATCCTGTGCGTTCCTGCTCAGTGGATGCTCCACATTCCTGGCAGGATCCACCAGCCACAAGGTCCATTGTGCTCAGTGGGCTTGACATTGTGYTGGGACAATGGGTCACACGTGGCTGCCAGATGGGGAAGGCTGGAGCTGGTGAGGATCCCAGAAAGATGAATTGCTGTGGGCACTGGATGGGAAGTGGGGAGCCAGCAGTTCCAGGGATGCAGCAGGCAGATGGATTTAGGTTTGGATCTGCAGCGACTACATGAAGTGTCATTATGTCCTCCCTTGTCATTTTTCCAGGCATTTGGCAGCTGAGGATTGCTGGACAGCTGGAAAAACACCTGGGTTGTGTGGTGCAGAAGAGCAAGCTGGATGCAAATATTCCAGAACTCCATGGGTGAGAAATGGTGGCTCTAGGGTGAGAGGATAATTGTGCAAAGCTGCATCTCCTGCCTCGGATCATGGTGCAAAAGGGAAAAATCCTCCTTTGCAATCACAAGGAATTTTAGTAATTGAAATGATTCCTTTGCAATCACAAGGAATTTTAGTAATTGAAATGGACTGTGCAGGGAGGTTTGGAGTGTCAAAGGTGTCAGAGGAATCCCTGGATGTGGCACTCAGTGCTCTGGGTTGGGGACAAGGTGGGCATCGGGCACAGCTTGGACTTGATGGCCTGGGAGCTCTTTTCCAGTCTCAATAATTCTGGGATAACAGGCTGGGAATCTGCAGGGTGGACAGGGCTGTAAAACCTCCCTAAATATTGGAGCTGTCACAGTCTGAGCTGGGTTGGGTTCATTAACTCTGGCTGGTGCATCCATGTCCACATGGAATCACCTTTGGCCGCTCCTCGCCCTGGTGCAAAGACAAGGAAAAACTTTTCCCCAGGAATAATTTCCAGCCTTTCTCTTCCCCTGCTGAACAACCCCAAATCTTCTGGTGGACCTCGTTCCTGGCAGCACAAATCCTTTTAAAACCTGAGCTTGGCCAGATTGTGCACAAACTCATTCCTGCTCATTCCCAGGACCGTTTGTCCCGGAGCACTCCGGAGCAGGTATTCCTGGAGAAGAATTTGCAAAGCTCCAGCTTCTGTAATTTATTCCCAACTCCCGCCCCGCCAAGGTAACAAAAGCTGGCACCAAAGGCACAACAACAGTTGCTAAATGACAAGATGGAGCAGCCCACACGGAGCAGGGAGGGAGAAGCACAGATGGCAGGGAAGGGCTTGCAGGAGGCAGCGGGAACGCGGTCRGAATGCAAATCCCGAAATCGAAACATTCCGGGAAAGAATTTGTCCAAAAAAAAAAARARAAAAMARRAAAAAAAGAGTTTGGTTTTAGAGCTCTGGAAGTGTTTTATGTTCCCACCTCACACGRAACTGGGAGAGGTCACAGCTGTGTCCTGGGGGGTGGGAATAAACAAAGGGTTTGGGAATAAATCCTTGTTATAATCTGGGACATAATGCAGACTTTTCCAGAGGAGGAGCCAGGTGGAATAAATTGGTTTTTTCATATTTCATGGAGAACCAGGAACATTTGGTGCTTCATGAACACAAACAACTGCTCTGATTCTGCCATTGGGATTTATGGGAAGGAAGGAAGGAAGGAAGGAAGGAAGGAAAGGGAAGGAAGGAAGGAAGAAAGGAAAGGAAGGAAGAAGGAAGGAAGGAAGGGAAGGAAGGAAGCAGGAAGCGAAGGCAGAAAGGAAGGAAAAGGAAGGAAGAAGAAGGCGAAGGAAGGAAAGGAAGGAAAGGACAGGAAGGAAAGGAAGGAAGGAAGGAAGGGAAGCGAAAGGAAGCAGAAGGAAGGAAGGAAGGAAGGAGAAGGAAGGGTAAGGATAGGCAAGGAAGGAAGGAAGGAAGACAGGAGTAGGAAGGTAAGGAAGGAGGAAGGGAAGGGAGGAAAGGGAAGGAGGAAGGAAGGGAAGGATGGGAAGGGAAAAGGAAGCTTCAGCTGGACCTTCCTCCTCTCTACATTCCTGTGCTCTGCTCTCATGGCAAGACAAGGACCGAGAGCGAAATGTTGAAATATTTGGGGAATATTTCAGGAATATTCCATATTTTTCAGGAAGTCTGCTGTTCCTTAGAATTATACCCAAAAAAATTGTAAAATGAATACCTTTATTTTCTCACTGAATTAATAATTTATCTCATGTAATAATGGTCATTATTTGCAACAACCCTCTGATGATTTTTCCTTTATTTTATTCTGGAGCAGACTCTCAAAATTTTAGTCACATTCTAAAATTAATTTTCACCTCAAGAGAATTTTTTTTAAAGTTTATCAAAATAACTCATTGAAAACAGACTTGGAAAATCCCACTGATCAAAATCTTCTAGCTCTTCAATGAAAAATTGAAACTATTATTGATAAAAGCATATAGTTTTGGAAAAAAACATTTGGAATAAACCATAAGCATAAAACAAAAATTATGAGACTCTTTCATAAGCATGGACATTTTAGCTTGGTTTTTTTTACAATTTTTCTTTAAGGGATTTTATTGTCAATCAAAAATGCTTTCAGAATTTGCCTTTCCTGGGCTTGGAAGTCGCTGCCAAAAAAAAAAAAAAAAAAAAAGGGGAATATAATTGAAAAATAATACCCCATTGTTCCTTGCTTCCAAGCTGACACTATACAAACTAATTCCTGAAATTTCTCTTTTTCTCCCTTCACCCTTTCTGTAGGCTTTCCTTTAAAGGAATGCCAAAATTCCATTAAAAGGAGCCATCAACCAGGTTAATTAATTAATTTTAATTAAATTAGGGTCCCCCCGAACCTCCTTTTCTCCAGAGCTGAGCCCCTTTTCCCAGCTCCCTCAGGCCTCTCCTGGTGCTCAGGCCCTTCCCAGCCTCCATTCCCTTCTCCAGACACGCTCCAGCCCCGTATTTCTTGTCATGAGATGCCACAGAGTCCCATCCTTGGACATTTTTAATGTCATTCTCCAGGGAAGAGGCATCCACAGGTCTGAGAATGTCCATGATGGAAGAAGAGATCAGGAATGATGGTCTGGAGTTGCTCCTTGTTGTGATTTGACATCCAGAGAGTTGGGCCAGATCGCTCCAGTTGGGAATGTGGCCTGGAGGGCCTCRGTAGAAATATTTGGATTCTCATTTGTTGTGGATATCACAAAGAACATCCAACAGAATGAGAAGCTGTGGCTGCCCCTGGATCCCKGGMAGTGYCCAAGGCCAGGTTGGACAGGGCTTGGAGCACCYTGGGGACAGTRSAAGGTGTCCCTGCCATGGCAGGGGKTGGAATGGGATCACYCTTGAGGYACTTTCCATCCCAAAACCCTATTCCRTGATTTCTCTGTTGCTCAGTCCCTGTTTTGAAAGGTTTGTGGAATGTGAATCCATATGATGCCGGACCACGATGTCCCTCCATCCTCATGRATGGAAGTGGGTGSGATTTAAGGCCCTTCCAGCCCAAACMAYTCCATGATTCTTCTCACATCTCACAACCATTCCATGATTCTTCTCACATCRTGGRTGGAGGTGGATGGGATTTAAGGCCCTTCCAGCCCAAACCAYTCCATGATTCTTCTCACATCATGGATGGARGTGGATGGGATTTAAGGCCYTTCCATCCCAARCCATCCCACAATTCTCCTCACATCCACAAAGATTTTAGAAGCTGTGTTGGCYCCAGAGCCAACTTTATTCAAAACCTAAATTCCACCTGAAAAAACACCACTCCAGAATCGAAATCCAGATTTTTTCCCCTCAGGAACCCGACTGCAAACAGGCCTCAAGTGCTTTARGAAGATTCCTGCAGAGCTTCTGCTCAGCCCCGCGTGTGCCTGGCAGCTCTGCAGGAGCAGTGACCTCCTCCTTGTCCAGGGATATAAATAGAGCCTCTCCTGCACGGAATGAATGCTAAATATTTACCTTCCCAAAATAGTGGCTCCAGAAAAGGGAAGGTCCAGGCTCGGGACCAAAATGCTCCGTGTGAGTGTCACTAGCTGAGAGGTGACAAATCCAGGATTTCAGGATTCACAGGCAGCCAGGAATCCTGCCAGGGATGAGGTGTGAATCCCAATCTCTGCATTTCCAATGGAAGAGGGGATGCATTGGATATTTTGGATTCCAGCTGGGTTYTATGGATGATGGCAGCTCTGTCACTCAACCCCTGACAGTGACTGCTCGGAGATGGGGACCAGAGAAATAATTGATAAATCTGAGGGATGAATTTATTCCTTCTGGCTCTGGGTTTGCATATTTTTATTCTAGGATAATGAGGAGGCAAATTTGGCACCCAGTCCATGCTTGTAACTCGTTTAGAGGAGAGGGAAAAGGTGGGAATGGCCTTATGCTCTGAATCCAAACAGGATTTTGTGCCTTTGCTGTATTTTAAGATGGGCCTTTCTGCACTTCCACAGGTGCCCAGGATGATCCTCTGGAAGTTATCCATGATTTCAGAGAGAGGAGGGAGCAAGGGGCATCCTCACCTCCTGTAGCCCCTTGTTGGATCACAGCTCCTTGTTCCTCAGGAATATTGGGAATTCCCCTGCCACTGCTTTTCCTTGGTGCACTTCCTGACTTGTGGGGTTTTTATGGAAATGACTTTGGAAATTGCTGATGTCTGGGTTTGGGATCAGAAGGATTTTTGTCCTTGGGGTTTGCATCCTTTTCATGCTGTTCTTGCATCAGGAGAAGGTCATGGAATTATAAAACCCCAGAATTCCAGAAKGRTTTGGGTTGGAAGGAAGCTTAAAAATAATCTCATCCCACCCCTGCCATGGACAGGGACAMCTTCCAYTGTCCCAGGCTGCTCCAAGCCMAATCCARCCTCACCTTGGASACTTCCAGGGATCCAGGGGMAGCCACAGCTGCTCTGGGAATTCAATTCCAGRGCCTCCTCACCCWCCCAGCCAGAAATTCCTTTGTTATCCCATCTAACCCTGACCCTCCATCAATTTAAAACCATTTTCCCTTGTCCTGGCACTCCACTTTATTTTCCAAAATCCCTTTTCAACTTCCTTGTACCCCTTTAGGCACTGGAAGGGGCTCYAAGTTCTCCTGAGCCTCTTCTTCTCCAGGCTGAAATGAATAAATCATAATTATTACCAGTCATCATCCAAATAAACCCATTTTTTTTTTTTCCTGCTTTGCAGCAATGTGAGCTCTCACTGCTTATCCCTGATCCACAGGGCTCAGGACTGCTTTGAATAATGGAAGAAGGAGCCAGACCCAGGAGATTTTCCAGCAGGAGAAAAAAGAAGATCCAGAGGCGTCACAAATCCCTGGGAATGGGCTGTGGAGAGTCTGAGGGTGAGGTGGKGAGGGCCCTCTTGGCACTGATTTTTCATTCCAACCAAGTGGCATCCCATCATCAGCTCCGAGTGGAGTGAGAGCTCGGGAGCAGTGCCAAAGCAGCCTGGATTTGTTTCARCTCGAGTTTGCTCCTGTTTTTTAGGAGAAGGATGCCTGTGAATTAATAACCTGACAGGGTTTTTTTTTTTCCCCTTCCTTCAGCAGATGTCCAGAAAGGCAGAAGATCTGGAAGGGAGGAGGGAATATGAGCATGGAAAAGGAAGGAGAGGAACAGGCTGAAGCTGCTTTTGTTTGAAAATTTCCTAAAGTTTCATTCCTGTGATGGTGTTCACAGGGGTTCTTGGATGAGGGAAGAGATGAGGATCTGACTCCATGTT